>VDFB02261277.1:0-107494 GCA_007258455.2 Sequoia sempervirens | reverse complement strand
TATATCTTAAAATTTGTACATGCTTCAAAAACAATTGTTTCAATGAGACATTACATTTTTTTCTTAACCATTTATCTAAAATAGAAAAAAAAAAAAATATCATCTTGACATAAAACACCTTCTCTATTGCATCACAAGTTTTTTATAAATTAAATATTTTTTAGTATTCTTCTTTAATAAGAAAATCATCTTAATATTTTGGTGTTGATGATCCAGTTTTAATAAAACTAAGAAAAATAAACAAAAAAGGTAACTATTAAAACAAATAGATCTACACAAGGATATTTTAAAAATAAATTTAAAAGCACTATTTACATGAGTAAGAGTTGTGAAAACATCAAATTTAATATTATTTTATTTGTAAATTGAACCCAAATTTATGCTACATATGTATTTAGTGGACACTTCTAGTTCAAAAATTTGTAGCCTTTATCTAATTTAAACATATTTTTTGATCAAAATTGAAATTCATTTAATTGTGCTCAAGTTGTCTTATAGTGATAATTTGACTTGAATTTGATAGAACTTTAAACTTTCACCCCATGGTAATTCCTTTTGAAATTTGTATGTCCATCCTTGAGTCTTAATTTGAGTGAAAATTTTAATTGTAGGGTTATGATATTAGATTTTCTCTATAGGAGAAAGAAATTGGTCTTCGTATTAAGGGTTTTCCTCATGCATAACAATGTATTTTCTCTTGTATCTATGCTTCTATTCTTCTCTCATTCTTGATTTCTAAATATTATTTTTTATTTTTTATGTCACCTATCTTTTTTAGACTTGATAATTTTCTCTTCCCATCAAATTTTATTAAGAAATAAATGTGTCTTATTTATATTTTATGATCATAGTTTGCTTACACTTATATCAAAAATTTATATTAGTTAAACTTATGATACTAGACATACATAAATGATACTTTCCTAAAAAGATTGTAGATATTAAATTAGAATCAAAATAGATGAAAATGAAACAAAATCAAATAGTAAAATTAAATTCCTAAAAGAGTGCCAAAAATAAGTTTAAAATATATGAAAAATAACTGTATATATAGTCTATAATAAGAAACTCTTTCAAGTAATAATAAAGTTTATTGATAAAATGGTATTTATTTATATAATCATCAATATATAATCTCACATAATTTGAAATTAATGCAGTTTATTTTTAAATGAAATATCACTATAAAATGTATTAATAGGATATAATATTCTTAATATAAATTATAACATGTTCTGAAATTCATGTTAATCTTAGAGTTAGATGTGAAGAAAGACATGATTTTATGTTTATTTTTTAGAGGTCAATAATGTATAATTTTAAATTATTTTAAAATGTAGACATTGTTTAAATTTACTAAGAAAAATTCATTTATAATATTGTAGAATTTAGCAATAGTGTTATCAAATGGTTTATGATTTTTTAGTAGCTAAAATAATTAACACATAAATATAATTAGTAATATAGAGAATAATTTAAATAGAAATATGATTCAAGTGAAAACTAAATATTATATATTGAAATTTTATTACATTATTAAAATTTAATTACATTACACATCTTTAATCAAGTATAAGAAATTTTTATAGTCATAGAATTAAATACAATGGTAAGGAAATTTTTTTATATACAATTGTCTAATTGGAAGACCCCTAGGAATTCTACTTGTAGCATTTATTCAACTTTTCAAATTGTTGCAAACATTCTAACACATGTGGATGTTGCATGTGTAGCTATCTCAAAAATAGCTATTTTCATTTGATCCTTCGGAATAGACATTTGTCGACCATATCCTTCTTATCTTGGATAGAGCTATTAAAGGCATCTGTTTGCATATAAAGAAGTTGAGACAATCTCGCTGAATTGAGTAGTAAATTTTGAAAGCAAGTTGGAAATTGAGTATACTTGAACAATTCTCGGTTCAATTCAATAAGTCCATCTTCAATGACAACATAAACATGATCTAAAGCCGCATCTTCTGAGATATCAGGATTGTCCTTCATATAGCATTCTATTCCAGAAGCCAACTCACCACATTCTCTTTCAGCCTTATATTAACATTCATCAAAATACAATTTGTCAATACTAGTGTTAACCATACTTTATCCATTGTAATAAAATTGCTATGTACTTTATTGAATATTAAAAATAAATGATTTTTCTTATGTAGCATAAGAGATTACTGCATTTACCTTGAATGTTTTGGTATCATTGACTAGCCTTGTAGTTAGGCACACAAGATGGAGAGCTTTTGATCTCTCATCAATTTGGCACAAAATGTTATCAGTGATAACTTCTCCCATTAAATGGATGGAAGTGAGAATAGTTATACCAAAGCCTCCTGAAACTTTGGACACATTTATGTACTCCTCCCATCCAGGCACATACTTATGTTTAGACCACTCTGCTTCTTTGGTGAAGGCTTCAAGTTGAACCTTCCACTAATCATATGATTTTCACCTTAGAAATTTGATTTTTGATTGAATTTAAATGTTATTAATTTCAATTTTTATACTATACATACCTTTTTCTTGAAGTAGTCAAGCATATCATGCCCTTGTACTTTATATGCTTTCTCAGCTAATTCATTGATAGTATTGTATAATCCAAGGAAGCAAATTTTTATATGCTCTGGCATGTTGTCTAATATGTTTAGATCCCACCTACAAGGAAAAAAAATCATAATAATGATACTTTTTTCAAAGCTCAACTATAATTATCTTTGTAAGTTCAATAAAATGCAACTTTGATTAGAAAATCAAAATATTGAATTTGAATGTCTAAATGTTTTAACTTAAATAATATGTGAATTAATAATATCTCATTATAATCACATCTAATATTTAAATTGAATATATAAATTAACAATCCAATTATTTAGCTCCTTCGTATAAGTTCTATATGTATCACAAAACCATTTTGAATATTTACCTGTTAAATGCTTCATTGAATAACATAATCTCTTCAGAAGAGCTATATTTATCATATAGGTCATCTAAAACAACAAGGAGGCAACCAACTTTTGTAAATGCAATTCTATAGTCACCATATTCAGGTTCAAACATGCCAGCTGCTACCACGAAATATATCTCTATATGTCTCTCTCGAGTGAATCTCAACTTTCTAAAGCCAAAATCTATCCACCACCTGTACTAAAATTGATCTTATCAAATTAAAATTACTATTGAAATTTGCAAACTATTTATATTAAAACAATTGTTTTATCGAAATTAAGAAAACAATACCTATGGACTTGTTGAAGTTCTTTCTGATGTATAGACTGCACTATATTGAAGTCCAATTTAGCCAGTTCAAAATACTTGTCATTGTTCATATAAGGCAACCTGTACGTGAAAATGAATTGTTTTCCATAAGTATATGGAAGAGAAAACCTAATTACTTGTAATATGCAAGTAAATAATAAAAATACAAAGTTAACCCTTGTTAAGGATAAGTTGGACAATGAAGAGTTTTCTAATCATTCAAATCATATAACAATCATATGTTATATGGAAATTCATATAAATGGAAGAGCTTAAATATTATTACCTCTTTCTTCAACTCATATATCAAAGGAAACTTCATATATGGATGAGGTTAATGAAGAACTGAAATAGTGGGCATATTATGATTAAGCATCTTCTATCTACTTGGGTAGAGGGCAATCTTACCTATAAAGGGTATTCGCTAACCAAGAATTGTCTCCTTGCCAGAAGCCTTCTATATAAGATCTTGCCTCTAGTCTGGGTAAACTCCGATGGAATCCATATTTCAATTCGTAGTCCACCTGAAAGTGGATTTGATTTACTTGAAAACTTCTAGAAATATACATTTTCAACAAATAAAGCAAACTGTAATCAATATATGCAAAGGAAGGGCTCATCAGTTATTACATCCTTTCTATATTTTAAAAATAAACAATATTGAAGCGAACTCTAGTCTTAATCAATATATGCCCAGTTCATTGCTGACCAGTTTTTATTATAAAACTTACAGAAGAAGATCCAGTGACATCTCTTGCAAGAGCACAAGAATTCTTTGTTTCACGAAGATTTCGCAGGTAACTTGCTGTGAAGTTTTTTGCTTCCATCATTATCGTTTCTCCGGGAAAAGCTACTTGGGAGCATTTGTAGAGATTTAACATGTCTTCAACCCCTCTGTGTGTTTTGTCAGCAAAACTGAAGAACTCTCCTCTCTCATTTTCAAAATTTTTCAGAACTTCTGCAAAAAAACATGAGCAACTACTAAATATTTATTTGCATGCAGTCAAACCGAAGTTAAGCCATTCAAGTTCAGCAGTTAAGTCTGTGTTTATGGTTCAGTTAAAACAGTACATTTTCGTAAAATTGATTCATCTCAAATAACACTAACAGATCGATCTTACTGAAAACGCTAGTATAATTTCTGATAAAAACAAAACTTTGAGTGTACTGTCTTGATAAGATGCTTAGATAGAAATGTTTCCTAAATTTACTCAGACGCTGCTAATAAACATGAAAAGAAAATACAATTTTTTGACAATTTGGAACTTAAATCCAAAAACTGTTTCCTCTTAGGTTTTAAGAAAGTTTTAATACATTCAATTGCCGTGTAGTAAGCAAAAAAAATATAACACCTTTACCTGAAGATACATCATAGCCATGTAGTCTGAGGATTCTAAAGCCCATACTTGTATCATTGACATTTTCAATGGTATCATATCTTCCCCTTCCGATACCTCCATTAGTCCAAGATCTGTACAAGAAATATAACTTCTAAGACTGGTGAAACCAATAATTTTTTTGGCAACTCTAAGATTTTTTTTCTTCAATTTTCCTTTAATATAAAGGAGGGAAAAGATTATAAGGCGAGACCTGTATACGTAATCCAATGCATGTTTGATCTCCTTTTTGAAATAGCGACCAATTCCCAACCGTTCAACAGTATCAATGGCAACAAGGTGTTCATGGAGATCAGAAGGATAAAAACAAGGTACTGTTAACAACCAAAAAAAACCAAAACGACACGTGAGATAGATTATGTTTGAAGTCTACTGGTTAACCATTGCAAAACAAATAAGCTTTCAAAAATAAACTTAATGTACTATTGCATTTCCAAAGCCTTTGGACAGTTGTAACATGAAAAACATTTTGTTCTAGTTTTTAATTAAATTTTCTATTTACTTGTCTTGATTTAATAATTCATGTGGCCAATATCTCAAGCAATATTGTCACAGAAAATGAAGCAGATTAGAAAAGATAGGCCATCTTACCGTAGTCTCCACAAACTGTGACAACAGAATTTATGAATTCCAGACATTTTTGGTCTCCTGTATGCATAAAAACACAGGCAGTGGATGCCATTGAGCCTAACATGTACCCATCCTTGTAACAGCGGTCCAATATTTTTCTCCAATCTATAATTTCTTGCAATCCCTCCAATGAAAACAAAAGAGATGTCGGAAGGCTATAAATAACGCCCACATCAATCCTGATTTTGGAGGAAAAAAAAATCATTAGGTTTCAAACTTTAGAGGTAAACAATATAATTGCCAATGCTTCTGGGTTTACTTCACTTACTCTTTAAGTTGAGCTTCCCTGGTTGCAATCATTTTTTTAATGAATGGTAATTCATAAGAAATACCCAGACTTAGAGCATGAGCTTCCTTCAACAAAGAAGAAAAGAGGATCACAAATCCACTTGGCAGATTACTATACACCCTTTCATTCAAATAGAGTGATATTTGATTGTTAACAAAATCAACACCTGCAAATGACCACAAGGAACAGACTTTGTCAATTTAGAATTAGATTTGAGCAAAAATTTATAATGGTGCCTAAAGACTTCGGGATTAGTAGGACATAATCTAATATTTGATAAAAATAGATTTGAGAAGCGTATGATATATCTCACCCTTCTGTACTTGCGTTTCCTCCACCTTCCATATTCTAAGTGCAATGACACATGAAAGAGTAATAAGAAGTCTATCATGTGGTAAGTAAAATGATTCTCCTCCCCAAGATCCATCACTTAATTGATTGCAGACAATCCACTTCAGTGTTTGTGGAAACTGAGGTTGGGAAGGGTTGTCAATAGATGGTATTCTGGCTATCCATGCAGTGTCATATTCAGATGGGCTTCTTTTCCCATTCTCCATTGAGTGGAACATGTTGCTGATCTCTTCTATCAATGCCTCCATGTGTTTCTGGTCTTCAAGGGACTGAAATAAAAAAGCAAATTCATAAGGAAGATAAATAATTTGAAGAAATTTTGTGAAACACTATTCATGAAATATGGATCAACGAATTTCACTAAAAGTTATATTGTTGAATCTTAATAAAAGAAGATACATCAACGCCTTCAACTTTTCACAATCATTCAATAAAACTACTTTGATGTACAACAGAAAATACTTCCTGCTTTTCACAATCACTCAATAGAACACCATACTTTGTTACACTGTGAAAAATACTTCCTACTTATCACAATCACACAATATTTTATTTTCCCAATTTTAAAGAAAATTAAAATATCTGAAACAGTTAGTTGACTTTGAATAGAATCTCAGTATCTTAAGATAATGAATAAAAATGAACACTATATACCTGATCCTCTGTAAATGAATGAATTGTATCATCAGTCCACATACTGGGAGGGTACACAGTGGCAGACATTCTCGTATCTGAATAAAGAGCAGTGGCTATATTATCTAATGAAAAATAAATTTGCATCAAGAGAATCCACAACAAAAGCATAATTCTATACAATACTAGAACAAATCTATAAAGAAAAACCAGATATGTGAATAACAGTTACGTTGAGTTCTGCAATGGCGATCGGATGGAAAGCTTGGCTATCGTTGATGTCTGAATCATAAAATTGCTCCTCTTATAAAGCGTGAAAATCCATGGAGTCTGTGGTCAAAACAATTTTCTGTCAAACATATCAACGTCATAATATTTTCTGCGAAATGTCTGTGATTCAATTGTGTGTCGTGTTAATAAATCTTTCCACACCGATGTCAAGCTATTACATAACTTGCTGAGAAGGATGCATTTACTTTCCTAATTTTGTCGGAAGAAAATTAAATGTTATTATTTCTTTAATCTGTTTCTGATAAGAATGTTTCCTAATAGTGTATTTAGTATATTTTTCTGTTTGAATCCTCTAATTGGTCGCGAATATTTAGCAACAATTTCCTCCTAAAAATTAGCGTGTCATTAAAAAAATTACTGTTTATAGTATGTCTGGTACATTATATGTTGACCTTTTTTTGTTTTGTGGACGAATGCCGAAACAATCGGCCCTAAAACGAAAGGGACAGTACCCTTAGAGAATGGGTATATACAATCCATATATGTCTTTGTAAGACAAAAGTATATTTGTCTTTTTTCCCAAAAAGCCGTAAGTATTTTGGGTGTGCTTAGGGGAGAGGACCCAGCACCTACCTGATCATGTTTCAATAATTGTGATAGTAGTTGTTTATATAATGTTCAATAGTTTTATCAATATTGGATCAATAGTTGTGACTTTAAAGTTGTTAGTGTTGACAATGACTACCCATAATTAAACAAAATGTATTCTTTTGATCTAAAAAGCAACCAATCATGTGATTCCGCATTAGCGCTCAATAAAACATGTTGTGAATGCACAAGTATTGGTCTCACTTTTTTTTTGGGCCTTTTTGGACACCTTGACAAAAAGCATGCCGATGTGGTATCATATTTGATGATGTGGCCCTGAAACCTTAGTTATAATGAGGGGACTTGTCAAGTAAGCTGCTGTAAAAAATTGGGAGTGATTTGAAATTTCCACATAGGATAATTAGAAGCACGAAGTTAGGTTGCACAACTACTGGGTCCTCTCCCCTAGTATTATTCTCTTTTTTATTTGTGTTATATTTTATTTTTATAAAGTCAGTATAATTACTATTAATTTAAGAAATTTTATTAAGAAAAGACTTTTGAAAATGAATATAGAATGAAAAATAAAACAATCAAAGTTTTGTAGTGATTAATGTTTTCTAATATTTATTTTTATTATGTGTTAGTAATTTTGTTTGAGTTTTAAATATAGTCAATAAATTGATTTAACTAATTGCTTTGTTTGATTTATATGATAGTACTGTGATTAAGTTATGTATGTGGGTGAATAATTCAAAATTATAAATTGTTGAATATCATATGAGCTCATATCTAATAGATATTTATAGAGTTGTGTTTTTTGGAGTTCTACCATCCTGTATAGCCTAGTAAAATAACTTATAGATCTCCTAAGAACTTATGATTGTTTTACTTTTAGAGGGATTATAACTTTATAAGTTGTATACATAATGGTGCATAGTCTAGTATTATAAACTATTGAATTGTTTGTGAGCTTATATCCAATGCATAATTATAGAGTTGTGTTTATTGGAGATCTACAATCTTATATAGCCTAGAAAAATATCTTATAAATTTTTTGAGAGCTTGGGATTATTTTATAATCAAGGCGTTATTTAGATTCTAGATTGTAGATGTAGTAAGAAAAGTTAAATGGATTTATTTCATAGAATACAAATCTACTTCATATCATTAATTGCATGTGCATTAATATCGCATGCTTTAACAAAATATTAAGTGTTTTTTATGGTGCAACTTATATATTTCAAAAGATTAAAAATTAGTATATATTAGCATTTTTCTTTAATTGTCATGTGTAGACCTCTCGCATCACCCTCCATATTTTTGTAGAGATAGAGTTGTATAGGAGCAACATCACTCTTATTAGTTATCACCTAATTTCTTGTAGAATAGTGATGAATCTTATTATGACCCTTTAGACTATTCAAAATTTCAATTGGAACATGACCATTTGATTTGGACAAATAAATTTATTTATTTGTATTTTTTTTTTTTATCAATATCAACAATGGTTATGTAATTGATCTTCTTTTGGTTTCTTATTTCATCGTACATGTTTTCCTTTCTACCTTACTATAAATTCTTTAAAAATATCCATGTAAACTTTATACATTTAAAATTGAGTGTTTTAAAATATTTCAACCACTTCCTCCTTGCAATCACTTCTTCAAGGTCCTTTGTATAAATGCAGTGGTAATCATCAACGTGATACTGTCTTCCATGAATTGTCTGTGATTTAATTTTATCTCGTGATAATAATATTTCCACGCCAATATTCAGAGTGTACTGAAATTACTGATAATGATGCGTTATTTTAATATTTTGGTTTGAAAAACAATTTCAAAATGTATTATTTTAATTTCTTTCTAATAAGAATGTTTCCTAATATAGTATTTAGTAAATTTTTATTTTTGAATCCTTAAATTGAAGTTCCCTAAAATTTAGGAATACTTCGGTTCTTAAAACTCGATTGTCGTTAAAACTTTCTGTTTATAGCATGTCTTTTAGATTTTATGTTGACCTGTTCCTTTGTGGATGGAAGCCGAAAAAAATGGACCTACAACGAAAGGGACAATTGCGGCGCGGCCCGCCTTTGACAAGAAAATGCTATTCTATTCATGCATTCAAAAATGTGGACCCAAAAAGTTAACAAACTCATGGAAAATTTGTTGAAGTCGGTGCTCGTGTACTTCTCACTATGAAAGATTTCTTGAGGTCTGTCACCTATTCAAATTTTCTTATTTTGTATAGGTATATAGGGTATGGTTGTTATTATTATTATATATTTTTTTAAGAATGTTTATTTTGTTTTTATATTGTTGAAAAGTTAGTATAATTATTATTAATTTTGGGGAAAATTTCATGTTTAACTGCATTTGAGCTCGCATAGTACTAGGACGGGTGACCTCTTGGAACGCCCAGTGCTTCACCTTTATGACCATCACCTATATGCAATGAGTGCTAAGTGGACTATTCACTATCATAAGAGATGGGTTCTTGTGAACCACTACTCATGAATCATGGGTCAATGTGTTTGACTCGTAAAACTACACAATTGAATCTTGATAGCAATATCACATTTTTCTATGTAATGTAATTGGTTCGGTATAATCTTGGCTTCGGTCTTGGTTTTGTTGTTAATTTCGCTTAGTTTCCTCTTGTTTTCTAGGTCTGGTGGTTGTAATTTGTGTTGTTGTTGCAGTTTTCTATCCTTCTTGGTGGCCTTTGTATTTTTTTTCTATTTGTAATTATTCTTTGTTTTGATTCAATAAAAAAAACTTCAAAAACTTATGTTTTGGAAAAAGATTTGAAATCTAAGTATAGAATGAAAAATGAAACAATAAAAGTTATGTAGTGATTTTTTTCCTATTTTAATGTATTTAAAAATTAATATTTATTTATATATTAGGTGTTAGTAGTTTCTTTAAGTTATAATTATAGTTAATACATCGATTTAACTAATTGTTTTGTTTGATTTATATGATAGTAGCATGATTAAGTTATACATGTATAGAATATTAGAATTAATTGGTGACTAGTTCAATATTATAAACTTTTGAATCTCTTGTGAGTTCATATCTAAAACATATTTATAGCTCAACATGTTTGTTGGAGTTCTACCATCTTTTATAGGGCCTAGTAAAATAACTAATAAAGAGTACACAAGTCCTATATGAAAATAAGAAAATGTAACTCACATGGTATACACTAACTATTCATTCCATTCATCATCCATCCAACAAAGGCTCCAACAGCCATCACTATGTTTGCAACAAAACCCGCAGCCGATTAAAGAGGTCTCAGAACTGGCCAGCGTCTGATTCAATGGAGCGTTCGAGCCAGGAACGGTTATATCCCGAGCCCGCGTTCAATTGAGTGGCGTCCGCTGTTCGCGGGCTGATGCATTGAACACCAACCGGTCATTCAGCGACCGGCGTCGGTATCCCTTGGATTAGATTTCTGCCACGGCACTGTTCGATCTCGTCGTCTGGTCGCCCGCGAGGCCAGGCCAGGTCCGGCAGCGTCTGATGGCGGAAATCGTCCCACGTCCGCCCACCGACCAACCCGTCCGCCTGTTCCGAATCGTTGTTCACTATTTCAATCAGGAAAGAGAAAAGAATCATCCTACTATGGAATGTAGGCATTCATACTCAAATAAAATTGAGAGAATCCAAGTGTGAGAAATAAGTAATCCATATTGGCGTATTGAGCATGTGGGAATTGATTTAGGACATAGATGGATTTCTTATGTTTTAAAATGTCTGAAATGACAATGAGATACAATGGATTCCACAATTTCCAAACTATATCACTCTTGCAACACCAATCTACAAGCAATCATAAGCAAAATTCAAAATCTCTAAAAAACATCTACAGGTAAGGAAAAGTCTGATCATGACTCTCTTTGAATAGAAAAAACACTTACAAGACACTTTAAATGCCATAAAATACTTCTCCCCTTCATACAATCACTATTTTTCACATATTCTTCTCATTCTTTTCCCGTCATAAGCTTCCTAGGAAACTTTATGTGGGATTTCCTTTCCCCTAGAGTCAAGATTCCTAAATTCTCATTACTCTTTCCTAGGTGTGGTTTTTTCTCTTCTAGGTATGTGCCTTCAATTTTCAATTCAAAATTTCCTTCTCATTTCTAAACCCACTCTCTCCACTCCCCAATGCCCAACATTCCAATTTCAACAAAAATGTAATTTCAAATTTTTGAATGGATTTACAATTCACATTTGTTGGGGATGGCCACCAAACCTAGGAGCACCATTTGCAAATAACACCTTCACAAATATGAGAGAAGTTCAAGGTTCTTTCACCAAGAGAATGGAAAATGTATTGAGATCTAATTATTTATATATTGTACAATGTGCCTTATAAAGGCAAGAAAAACATGTATTCAGTAAAGAACCACCCAATGGGAGAAAAAACTAATCAAAGTAATTTACCCTAAGATAAAACTTAAATACAGTAGCACCCCCCCCCTTAAGTGCAAACTTAGGGAGAATGAAGATACAAAAATGCAAAAAAAAAGAAATATGGGTCTTGGCTACACAACCATGTTAGGTACCCATTTACAATGCAATCTCTCACAAGCAGAGTTAAGGAGAAAAACCATGTGAGAAAAAACCCCTCTCCAAAAGAGAGAAAAGAAAAACAAAACAAGATGCATGGATGGAGGACTCAATCACACCCCCCAAGTACTACATACATCATGTATATACAATCAATGTTACCCCCATAGGAAGGAAAAAAGGAGATAACATATCCCCCCCATAATGAAGAAGCTCCAATGTCGATGAAGTATGCCTGAAGACAAAAGATGATCCAATACCTACAAGAAAATCATCTTCCCTTAGGAAGAAACAAGTCCACCAGATGATGAAGAAGCCACTCCATATAAAACTGAAGAGAAAGGAAATCTCCAAATAGAATAATCCACCACATAATCATGATAAAAAACAGCCAAGAAATGTGCTAAATCAAATGAAAGTGAAGGCTCAAAAAAGTCAACCTCCAAAGACAATCCAAATATATCAATTGCCATGCTACAACTGTCATCAAAGAGGAGAGAAATCCCCTCAAGTGTATCTCCCAAATCTACAAGATGAGACTCAACAAAAAAATATGAGATGCCTGCTAGATACTCATCCAATAAAAGAAGATCTAAGGGATCAAAAATATCCTACTGTGTTTGAAATCCAACCTCTCAAACAACAAGAGATGTATGAACAAGAGTCTAAAGAACTCCAAAATTTAGATGACCTATCTCCCTTGAGGAATTTTTTTTTGAAAAAATGGCAAGTGGGGTGCAAGGAACATCTAGTCATCATCATCAACAAAGTGAGAGAATGTTTATAGATGAGATTGATGATCATCATTACCAACTGCAATGATTTTTCCAATATGAGCCTCTTTGATGAAAAAAAAATTGCAGTGAATTCCACAATCTTTGGTACCTCTCCATGGGTAATTGATAGAAGGAAAAAATATTTGTATGTAACTCAGGTATACACAATACATCCTTGAAATAGCCATCACCTATCTCAACATTTCCTACCCCCACAACATCCAAAAGCTTATTATCTCCCAACAGAATTTTGGAAGTGTTAGCAAGATGAAGTCCCAAAAAAGGATAGGGACTAGAACTCATGTGGTGAGATGCTCTGGAATCTAAAAACCATATGTCATGACCAAAATGTGCTGCAGAAGTCACCAATGTATGTCCTTTACCCATGTAGTGTTTATCTCCTTTACCACTTGCAAACCCTACATTTCCTAATTGTGTAGGGTTTAATGATGGTGCAGATGAAGATGCAGAGATTGTAGAAGGAGGAGTTACAAATGAGGGAAATGGAATGTTGTTTTTCTAAAGAGGATGTGAGAGCTCATCAATCTTCTTCAAATAACAATGATGCTCATCATGCCCTTTCTTTTTGCAATATACACAACTGAGTTTCTCCATCTTGTGCTTGTCCTCTTTTGAAGAGGTGGAAGTCTCATTTGACTCTATCTTAGGTTTGGATTTCTTCTTCCCTTTGCTCTTAGATTCTTGGGCAACCAATGCATGATCTATAGGGATACCTTCTAGCTAGAAGAGTTTTTCTTGCCCCCTTGTCAACCTATCATAGAAAGTATTTAATGAGGGCCACACTACCAAAACCCCACAAAAAACACAACAACAAATACCAACACAAAATATGCAAGATAGAAAAATGACCCATTTTCAATTATTTTCAGAAAATGAAATTACATATTCAAAGCTTACATGCTACAACCTCATGGGCTTGATTCATTACAACAAAATCAACTTTGAAAAGAAAATCTACAATTCAAAACCACAATTTTTACTATCAGGACCACCTTCTACAACCCCCACTTAACCCTTTTTATTTTCCACAATAACTGGCCTAGAATGTTCTAAAAAGTTCAAATTTCCCCAAGTTTTTTTTGGCGCCAAATGTCCCATCGTTTGATTTCTGGTCTAGGAAGATTTTTTTATGAAATTCACTTTTTTAGGGACCAACTTCGAGGGGCCATAACTTTTGATTTGGGTGTCTGATTTGCTATTAGTGCATATCATTGGAAAGCTCTCAATGAGCACTATGTGTGAACTAACCATAGGTTGGTTCGACCACTTTTTGAGTTGTATCGGGGCCTCTAAAGTTTTATATCTGAATTTGAAGTTGCATTACAGAAATGTCTCGAGACATAAACTTTAATTTCTCTCAAACCGTGCAAGGTATTGAGGCTATTTTTTCGCGACCGGAAATTTTTTTTAGCTCTGTTCCTTGGGGTAAATTTTCACATCCATATGAGCTCGTTTAGGTTGACTTACTAAAAATAGTAAGTGCCTATTTTTTTATTTTTGATGTCTGACAATATTATACCCCTTAAGTGCCATCATGGCACTCAAAAAAACTAAATAAAATAAAGAAAACATTTTTTTTTGGGTGATGCAAGATTGCCCTACACCGCTAGATTCTCCTACATCAGTATCAAACGAAGGAATTTGGACTGCACTACCCAAGGCATCCATTGTGGAGTACAAGGTAGAAGAAAACACAATAAATGGGCCTCTCAACTTAGACAGTATCAAAAATATGGACTCCTTGTCAGCTTTTCTCTTCCCACATCCTGGTAATTGTGACCTTAAAAATTTGAATTTCACTAGAAATCCATCAATAGAAGGAAATGCTTCAAGGAAAGAACGATTAATTAAGTATCCAATTGTAGGACATAGAACTCACTAACCTAACCAAATAGGTTATGTAACTTATCCCATATTTCCTTGGGTGTATCCAACTCATCAATATGAATGAGGAGACTATTAGAAATATTCAATTTCATCAAACCCATAGCTTGGTCACACTTATTTTTATAGGAAAATATTTCAAGTTCGTTAGTAAGAGTGGGTTGGATTACTCAGTGTGGACCACAGACCTTGAAACTGAAGCAACCTACACATTTTCATCTTCCACGTATGGTATTTATGGGGAGTTAACAATTAAATAGATTCAAGAGTGACCATTGCAACAAAAGTTTGCACCAAAGGAAAAATTACACCAAACTAACTAAAACCTCTAAAATAAATCAACCAATTGTAGCCTCTTGAAATTAAATTTCACCACCTTTCCAAAAATACCTCAAAACATTTGATTTTCTCAAAAGAAATTTGAGCAAAACATTAATGCACCTTACTGTCTAAAGTAAATCATGGCACCGAATAAATTTGACAACCCTCCACAAAGTACACAATCATGAGCCTTTGTGAGTCTTACACACACCAAGCAACCACACTGTAGAGGTATTTAAGGAGAAAAAAATTCTCTCACAACCAATGTGGGATTAAAATCCAAAGAGCACTTCAAAAAATCTTGGGGCCCACCTCCACTTGATTGCACAATAGAAAATCCTAAATTGAAATATTTTAGGAAAATTTTATATTTTATAAAGTTTGAAAAAAAATATTTTGCATTCAAGTGAATCGCCTTCCAAAAATTGTAGAAGATTATATTCAAAAAAAAATGTCTCCTCTCACAAGGAAATTGTTCCTTCCCTTGAGGAATATAGATCTCACCTTCAAAATAGATTCAAACCGCTCTTGTGAAATTTGTCCCCTCCATATAGGAATTACACCCCCAACAACTTCAAAAACATGCTTCTAAAGGGAAAATCACAGTAGGAAGAAGAAGGCGTGGTAGTAGAAAGAAGAAATGTGGCCTCCTTCAACACCTCAACCACAACAGAGAAATGGTGTCTTCAAAAATGAATTAGCCAGCCAAGCACAAGGAAATCGAGCCTCTTCAAGAAAGGAAAATCACTTCCAAAGGAAATCACCCTCTCCAAAGTGAAAATCGATGCCTTCTTAGCAACATGAATCAGCCCAAGCAAAGGATTGCACCCAACACAAAAGGAAATACATAGCCTCTTTGCACAAGTCACGGGTGTAAATAGAAAAACAATGTCTAAGAAACAATTGTGAAGTTATTGTTTGACATTACTAGATAGGGTAAATGTGAATTCTAGAGATGAATTAATGATACTTAAACCTTGTTATCAATATGAATTCTATCTCATTTTGTGTTGTTCATTTGATGTTATCTCAGTTGATGTTATTCATAGTGATATACTACATAAATGAGAATAGATGGTTATTGAATTATTGTTATTCTAACTTTTGAGATGTTTACATATACTGCTTATGTTATGAACATATGACTTTCGAAAATGTGTGTTAGTGGATGTAGGTATATGAAACATTCCTCCAGGTGAAGGGGAAATATCAGTCAAGAGAGGAGCTTGGTTTTTTAATCGGTAAAGTGAACTATCTGAGCATACACACATGTCATTGCAGTTTAGGTGAACTAAGTCCATTATGTTGGTTCTAGATAAGTCATTTGTAGCTTGTATATTGGTATTAGGAGTCTTGCCTACTTCTTCATGCTTTTGTGAGTTATTCTTATCTATATATCTGTCTTGAGGTATTATGATTATTATGACGATAATGTGAATGAATGCAAGTGAATAGGGAGTGGACATATATACATATATATAGTATGTACATGTATCCATTTGTATATACATATCAATACAGGCATATGATTAGCAGATGGATATGCTCATATAGATGTATCAATATGGTATACCTACACATATGTGTACATTGAGGTATATACATGTATATATGCACACAAACTATAATATGTGTATATTAATAATATTATATTATTATTGTCTGACTATTTACATATACATGTATATATATCTATACATATCGGATATGCTGACTAGCTTACAATATGTTTATAGAAGGATATATATATATATATATAATATACACACACATATATATTATAGTAAAATTATATAATGGGTGATCCCACAATAGTGGTTTACAATTTTTGGCCAAATTGGACACTGACTTCTTCTTTTTTAACTAAATTTTCACATTCGAGCACCTATAGCGGTTAAACCGTGAGGAATTTGAAGATGCTGCAAACTAGAGTCTTGTCAATTTTTTTCTATAGATTCTAAAAATATTTTTTTCAAAATTTTTGGAATCAAATTGCACTTTTTCCATCTCCCATGAAAAATTGGTTTTCAAAAAACAACATTTTAAAAAGTGATGCACACACACCTATACATAACTTTTTTTCCTTAAAGATAAAATTCTAATTCTTTCAATTTAGATTTGTAACTCCGATATCTAGTGATTCCACTTGGTTAGATAGTTTTTTATTGACTATTTTTTATTTAATCAAGTTTCAAAGTCAAATCAATTACAATTCAAACATAATCTCTTGACCCCATTATAGCAGCATAACTTTTACTTGTATGTATTGAAATTCTTTTTTGTTTTCTTGTTGAGGACTCCAATATATGGTGCACTCATATTTTTTTATTTTTTATTTTGATAATCTTCTATTTTTCCACGTGTGCAGAACAAAGAGTTTTGTTTTCAGTAAAAAACCTATATTTAATAAAACTTTAAAAACAAATAAATAATATAATCAAAACATATTAAAATTATATTAATTGGATAGCTTGTTTTGAGGGAAACCTAATACCAGTTGGGTTTTTGAGATCTCCATTTTCATTCTCAAATTGAGCTTCAAAGTGCAAAATTCTGAGCAATTTTGGTGCTTGAGAGGATGTGGGTGAAAATAAGTGGGTTTGGTTGAACAAAAAAATCATATTCGGTCGAATGGGGGTTCGACTGAACCCATTTAAAATACAATAAAAAAATAGATTTGAATGGGGTTCAGTCAAACATTCTAAACATGTTCGGTTGAAACCCCTCTATTAAAAATTTTTAATATTAATATAAATATAAATTATATTCATTTTAAATTATGACTTGAGAGAGAGATATGGAGGGAGTGGGAGAGAAAGGGAGAGTGGGGGTAGGAGGGAGATACTTGAGAGAGAGAAGGGGGGGAGTGGGAGAGAGATAAAGGGTAGGGTTTAATGGTTAAGGGTAGAGGAGCTCGAGAAGGAGAGTGGGTAGGAGGGAGAGACTTTCAAGAGAGAGAGGGGGGAGTGGGGGAGAGATAGAGGGTAGGGGGTACAAGGGTTTAGGGTTATAGGGTTAAGGGGAGAGGGGAGAGGGGGTAGGAGGGAGAAACTTGAGACAGAGAGGGGGGGAGTGGGAGAGAGATAAAGGGTAGGGGTATACAGGGGTTTAGGGTTTAAGGGTTAAAGGTAGAGGGGAGAGAGGGAGAGGGGGTAGTGATGAATCTCATTATGACCCTTTAGATAGTGATGAATCTCATTATGACCCTTTAGACTATTCAAAATTTCAATTAGGACATGGCCATTCGATTTGGACAAATAAATTTATTTATCTGTTTTTTTTATCAATATCAACAATGGTTATGTATTTGATCTTCTTTTGGTTTCTTATTTCATCGTACATGTTTTCCTTTCTACCTTACTATAAATTCTTTAAAAATATCCATGTAAACATTATACATTTAAAATTGAGTGTTTTAAAATATTTCAATCACTTCCTCCTTGCAATCATTTCCTCAAGGTCCTTTGTATAAATGCAGTGGTAATCATCAACGTGATACTGTCTTCCATGAATTGTCTGTGATTAATTTTATCTCGTGATAATAATATTTCAACGCCAATATTCAGAGTGTACTGAAATTACTGATAATGATGCATTATTTTAATATTTTGGTTTGAAAATCAATTTCAAAATGTATTATTTTAAGTTCTTTCATGTCTTTTAGATTTTATGTTGACCTGTTCCTTTGTGGATGGAAGCCAAAAAAAATGGACCTACAACGAAAGGGACAATTGCGGCGCGGCCCGCCTTTGACAAGAAAATGCTCTTCTATTCATGCATTCAAAAGTGTGGACCAAAAAAGTTAACAAATTCAGGGAAAATTTGTTGAAGTCGGTGCTCGTGTACTTCTCACTATGAAAGATTTCTTGAGGTCTGTCACCTATTCAAATTTTTTTTATTTTGTATAGGTATATAGGGTATGGTTGTTATTATTATTATATTTTTTTCCTAAGAATGTTTATTTTATTTTTATATCGTTGAAAAGTTCGTATAATTATTATTAATTTTGGGGGAAATTTTATGGCCAAGTGTATTTGAGCTCGCATAGTACTAGGATGGGTGACCTTTCGGAAGGCCTAGTGCTTCACCTTTATGAGCATCACCTAGATGGAATGAGCGCTAAGTGCACCATTCACTATCATGAGAGATGGGTTCTTGTGAACCACTACTCATGAATCATGGGTCAATGTGTTTGACTCGTAAAACTACATGATTGAATCTTGAAAGCAATATCACATTTTTCTATGTAATGTAATTGGTTCGATATAATCTTGGCTTCGGTCTTGGTTTTGTTGTTAATTTTGCTTAGTTTCCTCTTGTTTTCTAGGTCTAGTGGTTGTAATTTGTGGTGTTGTTGTATTTTTCTATCCTTCTCGGTGGCCTTTGTGTTTTTTTTCTATTTGTAATTATTATTTGTTTTGATTCAATAAAAAAAAACTTCAAAAAGTTATGTTTTGGAAAAAGATTTGAAATCTGAGTATAGAATGAAAAATGAAACAATAAAAGTCATGTAGTGATTTTTTTTCTATTTTAATGTATTTAAAAATTAATATTTATTTATATATTAGGTGTTAGTAGTTTCTTTAAGTTATAAATATAGTTAATAGATTGATTTAATTAATTGTTTTGTTTGATTTATATGATAGTAGCATGATTAAGTTATACACATACAAAATATTAGAATTAATTGGTGACTAGTTCAATATTATAAACTTTTGAATCTCTTGTGAGTTTATATCTAACACATATTTATAGCTCGGCATGTTTGTTGGAGTTCTACCATCTTTTATACCCTAGTAAAATAACTAATAAAGAGTACACAAGTCCTATATGAAAATAAGAAATTGTAACTCACATGGTATATGCTAACTACTCATTCTATTCATATTAATATCAATCTATTAGCCTAAGAAAGAATGGATAAAAATTTAGCAAAATATATACTATGAGAATAAAAACCTATAATAATTAGAAGATGCATTGTGTGAAAGGCTTGATTAAAATATTAGAAACTCAGTCAATATTTTGGATATAGAAAAGATCAACAACATTTCCATAAATAATCTCTCAAATATAGTGCATGTGAACATATCTATCCTTAATTTTTGATGATGCATTGAGTTTCAATATGACACTCTTTTTATCATAAAATATGACCAACAACCATGTAAAATAGATAGAAAGTTCAATTTGATAATATGTGAAAACCAAATAGTCATAATGATGGTATTAGAAAACCTCAAATACTCACCCGAGGAGTATAGAGTAATAAAAAATTATTTCTTTGTTAACCAAAAAAGTGGACCTCAAATAAGAGAAAATTTGTGTCCTGAATTATACTTTAAATACCAAAAATGTATTGTCTAATTTTAGTTTGTATAAATTTCCAAGTTTTTATCAATGCCCACATCATAACTATTATCCCTTGGATTTTGCACCCTGTTGAATGTAGAATTCAACAATCCAGTGTAACATGGGAAGACCTCTAAAGCTATAGGTTTCTTGTAAACAGATGTTAACCTCCGAAGAAGGTCGGCTTCCTTTGTGTTATCACCTAACTACTGATCTTTGTAAGGAAAAGGGAGAAGGAGTGCATGAAAATGAAAACTAAATCCTATGGTGATACACCAAACTGACTGGAATCATGAAATAAAAGATGAACATACACTGGAAAAAGGATGATAGTTATTTCATCTACCCAACATAAATCTTATGAAACTTATACATAATTTATGAAAAAAGGGGCTTAATTTTCATATATATGTTCAAAAGGAAAGACGAATTTCACAACTCTTGAAACTCAAATGCAAATATAATAAGCACAGTTCAGAAAATTGCATAATCTGAAAGAAGAATGAAGATAGCATGAAAAAACTAACACTGATCTTCAAGGTAATCTTTGTATTCCAAATTCCAAAAAAGAGTTACACAACATACATCAGCTGAGAAAGGATTGTTAAAAATCACTAACTCTCCCAAATGCATAATTCGAACTCCTCTACAAAGAGGAAAAAATGCCCTATATACAAAAGTTCCAGCCCCTAGGGCTTACCAAAATATTTGCCTCCAGAAAGATCCGCTCCTAGATCTTTTTAATGAAGTTAATACTACATTAAACGTGTATCCTCGCTGTCCATGTCGGTGAAGGGTCGCTCCAGGAATGGACTCCAGATCTTTTGGGAATAATCGCATTAACTTTTGGCCTCTATGTCCACCTTGAAACTTCATCAGAGCCACTTTCAATGATTCTGAGTGCTATCATAAATGTTGATCCACTCCTTCTAGTTGGCATCCCAGCTGTCCCTGAGACTAGCAGCTTCTTCTCCCTCAGCCTTCCTCCTGTTTTAGATCTGTCCTCAAGTTGACCATCTTCGAGAAGTAGCATCCACCCTTTTTGTTAGATTCGAGCACCGTTGTTTCACCAAGTTGACCCATGCCTTTGATCATAGAGCAAATCCATATCGCTTGCATTCTGTTGATCTTGCATAGGGGCAATCACAATAGTCCAACAGTTAGTGGGTCACCCTTAGTTCTCCCTGATTGGATGAACACACTCCACGTAAGATTTACGAGCGATCAAAGGTCCCTCAGAAAAAATTGCATGTTTGTGAGACACTAATCGTGTCTCCTCGCTGCGAGTACACCTCATAGTAGCTATCGACATAACACGTGACGGTCGGCAAGAGTTCATAGCAAGCGGCCAGAGTCTTATCAATATCCAACATTGTCACCCAGACATCCAAATTTGGTAGGAGTTCTCAGCAAGACACCACTAGATTAGCGAGACTTCATAGCGAACTCCTCCATTCTCCTTGAGCTCACCTCATTTCAGCAAGACCCTATCGGGTCGACAAGACCTCTCGTCGAAGCTACCTTGTTTTGATGAGAGTTTATTTTAGTCGAGGAGACTTTGCTTGGTTGGCGAGACCTTTCGCCAAGCTCCCTTCCTTCACTAAGACCTCCTTTCTTGTCAGGGAGACATCACTAGGTCGGTGAGACCTTTTGTCGAGCTCAAATCTTTCCCTGACACTGTTTCACTTCAGCAAGAGTTCATCCTGTCAGTGAGACTTTACCCCCTCGCTAGCCCCCTATCGCTGAGACCTTAGCAATCGGCAAGATGTTAAGCTGAACCATGAACCCTCGGTGAGACTTTTTCTCTTCGGCCAGACCTTTTGCCGAAGGCAATATTTCTTCCTCCCCGCTGATTGCCTTGCAAACAACTATCGATGAGACTTTTATCTATCGACAGGACCTTTCATCGAAGCCACCACATTACACTGAAACCTTACCCTTTCGGTGAGACCTCACTGGGTCAGCAAGACATCACGCCGAAAGCACCAACCTTTGCCAAGACCCCACCCTGTCGGCAGGACTTCCCTCGACGCCGGCCGCTTTAGCGAGACCACCAACAGTCATCGGGACTTCATCTCGAAGTCTTCATCTCTTGGCAAGCTCAGACCTTCTTTCAAGGAAACCACCACTTGTTGACAAGCCCAAAACCTTTCGACGAGAGCTCCATTCTTTCGGCAGGACCTCCCACCGATGCCAATATTACGTCGAGAGTTCCATTCCTTTGGTGAGACTATGGTTAATCGGAAAGACCTCACGCCAAACCTAGATGTCTCGGTGACCTGAGGAAAAAGTCAATTCATCTGGCCCCCCTTGAATACTTGAAAAATAGACCCCTACCTGATTTAGCCCATAGGTGAAAATTGGGCAACAATAACAAATCCCAAAAAATTGAGTAACATGAGTGTAATGGAGAATCTAGTTTACTACCATCTTACATGTAGACTAATATATCTCAATCCCAAAAAAATATTACAAAAAGTCTAATCTAATCATAAAAATTATCATGAAACACAATCTTCATTAATATGAGTGAGGAGAGGAGCAACAAATGATTAATTTATTATCAACATAGACAACTAGAAAGAGAAAAGAATCATCCTACTATGGAATGTAGGCATTCATACTCAAATAAAATTGAGAGAATCCAAGTGTGAGAAATAAGTAATCCATATTGGCATACTGAGCATGTGGGAATTGATTTAGGACATTGATGGATTTCTTATGTTTTAAAAATGTCTGAAACGACAATGAGATACAATGGATTCCACGATTTCCAAACTATGTCACTCTTGCAACACCAATCTACAAGCAATCATAAGCAAAATTCAAAGTCTCTAAAAAACATCTACAGGTAAGGAAAAGTCTGATCATAACTCTCTTTGAATAGAAAAAACACTGGAAACACACTTTAAATGCCATAAAAATCCTTCTTCCCTTCATACAATCACTATTTTTCACATATTTTTCTCATTCTTTTCTCGTCAAAAGCTTCCTAGGAAACTTTGTGTGGGATTTCCTTTCCCCTAGAGTCAAGATTCCTAAATTCTCATTACTCTTTCCTAGGTGCGGTTTTTTCTCTTCTAGGTATGTGCCTTCAATTTTCAATTCAAAATTTCCTTCTCGTTTCTCAACCCATTATTTCCACTCCCCCAATGCCCAACATTCCAATTTCAACAAAAATGTAATTTCAAATTTTTGAATGGATTTACAATTCACATTTGTTGGGGATGGCCACCAAACCTAGGAGCACCATCTGCAAATAACACCTTCACAAATATGAGAGAAGCTCAAGGCTCTTTCACCAAGAGAATGGAAAATGTATTGAGATCTAATGATTTACATATTGTACAATGTGCCTTATAAAGGCAAGAAAAACATGTATCAAGTAAACAACCACCTAGTACAAGAAAAAACTAATCAAAGTAATTTACCCTAAGATAAAACTTAAATACATTAACACCCCCCCTTAAGTGCAAACTTAGGGAGAATGAAGATGCAAAAATGCAAAAAAAAAGCAATATGGGTCTTGGCTACACAACCATGTTAGGTACCCATTTACAATGCAATCTCTCACAAGAAGAGTTAAGGAGGAAAAACATGTGGGAAAAAACCTCTCTCCAAAAGAAAGAAAGAAAGAAAAAAAAAAACAAGATTCATGGATGGAGGACTCAATCACACCCTCAAGTACTAAATACATCATGTCTATACAATCAATGATCCCCCCATAGGAAGGAAAAAGGGAGATAACATATCTCCCCCATAATGAAGAAGCTCCAATGTTGATAAAGTATCCCTGAAGACAAAAGATGATCCAATACCTACAAGAAACTCCTCTTCCCTTGGGAAGAAATAATTCCACCAAATGATGAAGAAGCCACTCCATATAAAACTAAAGAGAGAAAGGAAATCTCAAAATAGAATAATCCACCACATAATCATGATAAAAAACAACCAAGAAATGTGCTAAATCAAATGAAAGTGAAGGCTCAACAAAGTCAACCTCCAAAGACAATCCAAATGTATCAATTGCCATGCTACAACTATCATCAAAGCGGAGAGAAATCCCCTCAAGTGTATCTCCCAAATCTACAAGATGAGACTCAACAAACAAATCTAAGATGCCTGCTAGATACTCATCCAATAAAAGATCTGAAGGATCAAAAATATCCTACTGTGCTAGAAATTCAACCTCTAAAACAACAAGAGATGTATCAACAGGAGTTTGAAGAACTCCAAAATTCAGATAACCTATCTCCCTTGAGGAATTGTTGTCAACAATGGAAAGCGGGGTGCAAGGAACATCTAGTCATCATCATCAACAAAGTGAGAGAATGTGTACAAATGGGACTGATGATCATCATTACCAACTATAATGATTTTTCCAGTATGAGCCTCTTTGATGAAAAAAAAATTCACAGTGAATTCCACAATCTTCAGTACCTCTCCATGGGTAATCTAATAGATGGAAAAAAGATTTGTATGCAACTCAGGCATATACACAATACATTCCTAAAACAACCATCACCTATCTTGACATTTCCTACCCCTTCAACATCCAAAAGCTTATTATCTCCAAATAAAATTTTGGAAATGTCAACAAGATGAAGTCCCATAAAAGGATAGGGACTAGAAATCATGTGGTGAGATGCTCTAGAATCTAAGAACCATTTGTCATGACCAAAATGTGTTGTAGAAGTCACTAATTCATGTCCTTTACCCATGTAGTGTTTATCTCCTTTACCACTTGTAAACCTTGCATTTCCTAATTGTGTAGGGTTTAATGATGGTGCAAATGAAGATGCAGAGGTTGTGGAAGGAAGAGTTACAAATGATGGAAATGGAATGTTATTTTTCTAAAGAAGATGTGTGAGCTCATTGATCTTCTTCATATAGCAATGATGCTCATCATGCCCTTTCTTTTTGCAATATACACAACTAAGTTTCTCCATCTTGTGCTTGTCCTCTTTTGAAGAGGTGGAAGTCTCATTTGACTCTATCTTAGGTTTGGATTTCTTCTTCCCTTTGCTCTTAGATTCTTGGGCAACCAATGCATGATCTATAGGATCCAGTCTAATTAGATAAGTTTTGCTTGCTCCCTTGTCAACCTATCATAAGAATTATCCAATGAGGGCCACACTGCCCAAACCCCACATAAAACACAACAACAAATACCAACAAAAAAGATGCAAGACAGAAAAATGACCCACTTTCAATTATTTTCAGAAAATGAAATTATAGATTCAAAGCTTACATGCTACAGCCTCATGGGCTTGATTCACTACAACAAAATCAACTCTAAAAAGAAAATTTACTATTTGAAACCACAATCTGTACTATCAGGGCCACCTTCTACAACCCCCACTTAACCCTTTTTATTTTCCACAATAACTGCCCTAGAATGTTCTAAAAAGTTCAAATTTCCCCTTTTTTCTCTAGCGCCAAATGTCCAATCATTTGATTTCTAGCCTAGGAAGATTTTTTAATGAAATTCACTTTTTCAAGGACCAACTTCGTGGGGCCATAACTTTTGATCTGGGTGTCTTATTTGCTATTATTGCATATCGTTGGAAAGCTCTCGATGAGCTTTATGTGTGAACTAACCATAGGTCAATTCAACCACTTTTTGGGCTATTTCAGGGCCTCTAAATTTTTATATCTGAATTCGAAGCTGCATTGGAGAAATTTCTCAAGACATAAACTTTAATTTTTCCCAAACCGTGTAGGGTATTGAGGTTGTTTTTTCATGACCGAGAATGTTTTTTAGCTCTCCTCCTTGGGGTAAATTCACATCGATACAAGCTCATTTAGGCCGACTTACTAAAAATAGTAAGTGCCTATTTTTCACTATTTTTTATGTCTGATAGTCCTATACCCCTTAAGTGCCATCATGGGACTCAAAACAACTAAATAAAATAAAGAAAACATTTTTTTTGGGTGATGCAATATTGCCCTACACCGCTAGATGCTCCTACATCAATATCAAACAAAGGCATTTGGAATGTACTAGCCAAGGTATCCATTGTGGAATAAAAGGTAGAAGAAAACATAGAAAATGGGCCTCTCAACTTAGACAGTATCAAAAAGATGGACTTCTTGTTAGTTTTGCTCTTCCCACATCCTACTAATTGTGACCTTAAAATTTTGATTTTCACTAGAAATTCATTAATAGAAGGAAATGCTTCAGGGAAAGAGTGATTAATTCAGTATCCAGTTGTAGGACATAGAACTCACTAACCTGACCAAATAGGTTATGTAACTTATCCCATATTTCCTTGGGTGCATCCAACTCATCAATATGAAAGAGGAGACTATTAGAAATATTCAATTTCATCAAACCCATAGCTTGGCCACACTTATTTTTATAGGAAAATATTTCAATTTCATTAGTAAGAGTGGGTTGGATTACTCAAGGTGGATCAAAAACCTTGAGATTGAAGCAACCTACACATTTTCATCTTCCACGTATGGTAATTATGGGGAGTTAACAATTAAATAGATTCAAGAGTGACCATTGCAACAAAAGTTTGCACCAAAAGAAAAATTACACCAAACTAACTAAAACCTCCAAAATAAATCAACCAATTGCAGCCTCTTGAAATTAAATTTCACCACCTTTCCAAAAATACTACAAAAAATTTAATTTTCTCAAAAGAAATTTGAGCAAAATATTAATGCACCTTACTGTTTGAAGTAAATTTTGGCACCAAATAAATTTGACAAGCCTCCACAAAGTACACAATCATGAGCCTTTATGAGTCCTACTCACACCAGGCAACCACATTGTAGAGGTATTTAAGGAGAGAAAAAAAATCTCTCATAGCCAATGTGGGATTAAAATCCAAAGAGCACTTCTAAAAAGCTTGGTGCCCACCTCCACTTGATTGCATAGTAGAAAATCCTAAATTGAAATATTTCGGGAAAACTTTATATTTTATAAAGTTTGAAAAAAATATATGTCACATGCAAGTGAATTGCCTTCCAAAAATTACAGAAGATTCTTCAAAAAAAATGTCTCCTCTCACAAGGAAATCATGTCAGGCTCCTTTGAGGAATAGAGATCGCACTTTCAAAAAAGATTCAAATGGCTCTTGTGAAAATTGTCCCCTCCATATAGGAATTACGCCCCCAACAACTTCAAAAACATCGCTCCAAAGGGAAAATCATGGTAGGAAGAAGAAGGCTTGGTAGTAGAAAGAAGAAATGTGGCCTCCTTCAATGCCTCAACCACAACAAAGAAATGGTGTCCTCACAAATGAATCAGCCAACCAAGCACAAGGAAATCAAGCCTCTTCAAGCAAGGCAAATTGCTTCCAGAGGAAATCACCTTCTCCAAAGTGAAAATCGATGCCTTCTTAGCAATAGGAATCGACCCAGGCAAAGGATTGCACCCAACACAAAAGGAAATACATAGCCTCTTTGCACAAGTCACAGGTGCAAACAGAAAAATAATGTCTAAGAAACAATTGTGAAGTTATTGTTTGCCATTACTAGATAGGGTAAATGTGAATTCTGGAGATGAATTAATGATGCTTAAACCTTGTTATCAATATGAATGTTATCTCATTTGGTGTTGTTCATTTGATGTTATGTCAGTTGATGTTATTCATGGTGATATACAACATAAATGAGAATAGATGATTATTAAATTATTGTTATTCTAACTTTTGAGATGTTTATATATACTTCTTATGTTATGAACATATGACTTCCGAAAATGTGTGTTAGTGGATGCAGGTATATGAACCATTCCTCCAAGTGAAGGAGAAATATCACTCGAGAGAGGAGCTTGGTCATTTAACCAGTAAAGTGAACTATCTGAGCATACACATATGTCAAGTTGTAGTTTGGGTGAACTTAGTCCATTATGTTGGTTCTAGATAAGTCATCTATAGCTTGTATATTGGTATTAGGAGTCTTGCCTACTTCTTTATGCTTAAATTGTGAGTGATTTTTATCTATATATCTATCTTGAGGTATTAGGATCATTGTGATGGTAACGTGAATGAATGTAAGTGAATAGGGAGTGGACATATATACATATATATAGTATGTGCATGTATCCATATGTATATACATATCAATACAGGCATATGATTGGCAGATGGCTATGCTCATACAGATGTATCAATATGGTATACCTACACATACGTGTACATTGAGGTATATACATGTATATATGCACACAAATTATAATATGTGGATATTAATAATATTATATTATTATTGCCTGACTATTTACATATACATGTATATATATATATACATATCAGATATGCTAACTAGCTTACAATATGTTTACAGAAGGATATATATATATATTATACACACACACACATATATGTATATTACAGTAAAATAATATATATATATATATATATATATATATATCTAATTATATGAGGTAATTAAATATATATATTATTTATTACTTTAATATATATATACATAATATATATTTAACATTTGAATCTTATAAATGGAAATTAAATTATTTTCCATACTGATTTAATATTAAACTATGGAAATTTAGCTAAATTTTACCTAGCCAAATATTAAACCTCAACCATGGAAATTGGGTAAAATCATACCAGTCGATTATTGATCATCAAATATGGAAATCAAATGAATCAAAATATTGTCTTTGGTAATACATTATTCTTCAATAAAGTGGAAATCGAAATATTTCACAAACTATCATTTGAACTTTAGGAATAAAAGAAATAGACGATTGAGGAAAAATACACGCGCCCATTTCATACATGCAGACCAAGTCGTTGGAAATGATAAACGTAGCCTATAATCTATCAATTTAACCAAAATTATAGGCTATGTGGATAGTAAATATCAATGACTTTTTTCACTAAACATTTCTACCCACCAGATTTAAGAATTGGTGCCATATCTTGAAGGAAGCCTGTAGGTGTCGCTTTTGTATATTTATCCATGTGAAAATGGGTAATGGTCTCCATTCTACTGTCAAACAATGGAGTTTGACTCACCTGTTTGAAGCTGAGTATGGGATTAAAATCATGCCACTTATTAAGTTGAACAATTCAAATTATAGAGCTGGCAATTCACATGCCTTTGAAAGTGGAATTCGATGGAGCTAAGGCTCTATAAATAGCCACTTAATTCCTCATTCTTTACTTATTTTTTGGAGAATTTATCCTTGAGAACCTATTTTTTGAAGAGCAATCATTTTGTTTTCCTATGAGAAAAATTATTTTGAAGCTAAGCTTAGTTTGAAATTACCAATCTTCATTATCGAATCATCTGCATTTTATACTTCTATTTAGATGTAACCATTATCAGTCTGAAATATTTATTTTTGAGTACTTATTCTGAGTGAGAAAGGTAGCAACTTGTGAGCTAATTCTGAGTGAGAAAGGTAGTAACTTGTGAGGAATCTACCAATTGATTGATAGAGCTAGAAGTGTTGTGAGAATAGGCTGAGACATCATCATCTAGGGAAAAGCTAAATACAAGCATGAGATATTCTTCTACTATCAATTTCAATAGTAATTCTTAAAATATTACTAGAATTTGGGTTTACTATTTTTGCATAGATAGGGAAATGCTTCATGAACTATACTTCTATTCTGCATAGAAAGTGGGTTGTTCTATGAACTGTATATCTGTTTGCACCTAGGAAGTAAATTGTTTAAAAGATAAAAGATGCATATTTTTTGTGTTTTGCATTATTTGTATGTCCTCCATAATAGGAGAATACTATTTGCATGGTTACTATTTGTTAAACTTGATGGTTTATGGAAAAAGGGAATTGAAGCCTTAGAGCGTTCCCATAATGTGTTCTTAAGTACTCCATGATAGGAGAAAGTACTTGACTGGGGAATTCAACAATAGTACATAAAGTACAACATAAGTATTTAATTATACTAGCTATGTTTGAACATGGGATGTTTTATGTTTGTATTTACTGTCTATACATAGGAAATGAAATGTTGCATTCTAGTTGTGTTTTGCATTAATTGTATGATCTCCATATAAGGAGAGTACATGTGGCATTAGTTACTATATACTAGGTTTGAAATGAAGGCATGAGTCAAGTAAGATCCACAACTAAGTTATTAGGTTAACTCAAAAGAGCTTCTAATACTCGTAGGATAAAGATTTCTAGTATAGGAGGGGACTTGAGCAATAATTGTTATGTTGATTCATTTCTAGTAGTTAGTATGGTGATAGGTTGTTTGGGATGACTGACTATCCATTGAAGGATAAACCTATGCGTAGTGTAAGCCCTAAGTCAAATCAACCCTGGATAGTGTATGTGATAGATGAACCTTAGTAGAAATACTATATGAAACTCTTTTATCAAAGCAGTGTAATGTACCTACATCCTCTTAGATTGGGAGATGATTACACTGTCAGCTCATTGTGATCTCATATTACATTCTAGATCAAGGGATGTTGTATTGAACAGGATCTAGTTATGTAGGACACACCACTATGCTCAGTTGGTTAATAGTATCAGTTACTCTACCAATCTCTTCATCGAAGGGAGGGTCATCTATCGAATGATAGATGTGTGGGGGACCGCATTATAAGTTTGTGGTTGGCATAAAAGTGCCCAAGTGATGTTTCTCCTCCACTGAAGGCTACTGAAGTACCAAGATTTGAAAGGAAAAATTCTTGGACCTTCTTACTACTATTTGTTCTAAAGCTCATTGGAGCTATGTTAGTTAAGGTATGTATTCTTGTTTCATGTACTTGTGAAGTTATTCTAATGAAATGGAATCTTTATTGTTAATTGATATGGTAACTTGTTCATGTATTATCATTAAAGAAAAGGAAAAATTTTATTGCAACGTCTTGTTAACATTTTTATTTACTTACATGATGTAAATTAAGAAATTTTTACTTTACCGAAGGGTTGGCAGGCATGTGCAGGATCATGATGGGCCAAAAAGTGGCGATATGATGGGTATGTGTAGGGTATGTGGCTGATGACTTTTTTTTAACCCAAAATCGATGAAATGAAAAGGGTTTTTAAAGGATATTCTTAGCTTTCCACCAATATAAATTATGCTTTACTTTGAAGTTAATAAATAATTATTATTCATTTTCTATTTGAATTACGACTAAAGTCCTAATTGATAGGCTGATTGAAAAACATCTATAGCTTTCAAATGGTATCACATTCTATGCTTCACATACTATAGGATTAAAATAAGAAAAATTGAATTTCATGAAGTTTTGACCAAGTTAAGGTGGTTAGACATATGATTTTTTATATTTTTTAAAAGTTGTAATAAAAATTCATAGTTAATTATTTACTTGGAAAAAAATTACAAAAAATATGTATCACATTAGGACATGAGTCCTCTACTAATATCTAAAATATTATAAAAAATATTATCATTTTATTGTGGTTAGGGTGGTCAGAAAGACACCTACTTCTTATTTTTTCCCTAAAATTTATGTACTATTGCATTGAAATTTCAAAATTTAACCAAATAGATTTATTTATTTTTTAAATAAAGCTAGTAGTTTAGAAACTACATTCAATTTGCTACAGATTCTATTCTTACATATTTTTGAAATAATATAGATAACTTATTCAAATTTTTACGTCAAGTTGCTTAACTCTGATTTTTTTTAATTTTATTGCCACTTAAGGGCCTATTTTTCCCATGATGATCCTACACATACCCTGGCACGTTATAGAAACAAAGTATTTGTTGGTTCCAAAAGGGAAATAGATTAGGAAAAATCAAACAAGCAACTTTGAAATTTAGGAAAATTTTAAATGTCGAATAAAAATGCTCTCAAAGCTGATGAAAACTCTCAATGGCGGGAGAAGGGCAGAGTGGTATGCTCTAATACCATGTTGGGGATGGCCACAAAACCTAGGAGCACCATCTGAAAATAACACCTTCACAAATATGAGAGAAGCTTAGGGCTCTTTCACCAAGAGAATGGAAAATGTATTGAGATATGATGATTTACATATTGTACAATGTGCCTTATGAAGGAAAGAAAAATAGGTATCAGGTAAACAACCATCCAATACAGGAAAAACTAATCAAAGTAATTTACCCTAAGATAAAACTTAAATACACTAATAGCATTAAATTCCCGCACACATGCTTGGCCATGGGATTTATCTATTGCAAATTTACACCTTTCAAACATTTTTACAACAATTAAAATGTGAATCAATTAAACAATTGATTTTTTCAATCCCACATCAAACTTTACTGTGGTGGAGTTGAGGATTTTAATAAATTATGCCTACAAGAAAAATAAAAAAAATGCGAACATTAAAACTTAAAATCTTTTTGGTTTTGTAGGATTGTTCATGCACCCAGATGCTCTTGCATCAAACTAGTAGAAGTCAAGGCTCTAGTAGATGATGACGATGTTAGAGCTATATTGTTAAATAGTTTTCCTTAAAAATATAATAATGTTATTTTTACACATTTGGTCAAATAACTTTACAAACTTTAGAAGATATGATTTTAGCTTTTCTAGTGGAAGAAAAGAGAAAAAATGTAGAACATATAGAAGGTGATTTCAAACAAGAGAAATAATTATACATACAAAGCAATAATAAAAGGTCAGGTTCAAACAAAAGGGAAACTACATGTTTCTACTATAAGAAAAAGGGTCACACAATTTGGTCTTGTAGAATTTGAGCCAGTGACCTTCTTAAAAGAAAACTCAAAGATCAATCAAATGAAGGTAACTTAACTTGTATTGAGGATGAGGATGGAGATTCACTAGATGATGATTTTTTTTATATTACTTAGAATGGATTAGTACTTTGACCCATCACATTGGAGGTTGGTGGCATTAGAGGATGGAGAAATTTACATAATCTCAAGTCAACTTCTCACTTTGAGATGATGCTTTTCATGAGAAACATATTTTCTTTCTTTCTCGTCTTGTTGTTGATGCTAATGGATTTAAAGAATGCATATATTGTGAAGTTTGATTTTTGGAGATAGGTAAGGTATTTGGTATTGAAATCAATATGGTTTGTTTTCTAACAATTTTATGAGTCTATGATTGAGAATTATACCCTTCTGAGGCTCAAGAGACAACTTGATGGAGCATTATGCTTGTAGAGCTCAATATGGATTGTTCTCGAATAATTCAAGAATCAGTGATTTGAGAGTTTGAGAAAATGGTGGTCTAAGAATTTGAGAATTCATCTCCAAACTACACCTTTATGATGGTTATGAGGCAGCTTGATGGAATTCCTCTTGATTCAAGATTTGTTTCTTCAAAATATATTCTAATGAATTTGTATTTATGTAATTGTGATAAGGAGAAAACGTGCTCCCAAAAATGAGTAGCAACATAAAACATGTAAGAAACCACCTAAACACCTAACACCTCAAGATTGGGTAAATGATTAGCTTAACAAAACAAAATGGAACATTTCACCTTGTCGAGTTGTTCTTTTGGTTGGCCCTTCGATTTGTGACATTGTATGCTCCTTGGATGGCAAGTAGGTGGGGATGCAAGATAGTTGAAGTTATATAATAATGGATGCAAATGCTAAGATGTGAGAATATGGCTAAGTGTGGCTTCAAATGATAAAACTGCAAGAGTTTTTCTATGGCATGCAAAGGTCCATAAATGAGAGAAAAGAGGGGGTATTTATAGAGAATTTTGAATTCTCTAGAGAAATGGATGATTGAGATTAAACCAACAAGGCCAAGACGTAGGGCTATGGTGAGTTGAGGACTCACAAGCCCTCACATTTTGACATGTGGCATGTGAAGTGGCTAAGGATGTGATGATGAGTAAATGAAGTGGAAGGAGGGTACATGATGTGGAAGAAGGACAAGTACTTTACAAGTACCTTGGGGGATCAGAAGATTTCTTAGAGGAATAAAAGTGAATTTAAAATTCACAATGATTGGGGAATCTTGTGGATAAGACAAGGTTCCAAAGGGAGATGTAGAAAGTACCTTGGATAAGACAAGGTGCCTAAAAGGTAAGTACTTGTCACATGTGACTTGATGTGACAAGTCAAAGATCACATGGGGAAGAGTCCACATGTGACTTGATGTGACAAGTCAAAGATCACATGGGGAAGAAAAAAAAGGAATTTAGTATTCCTTATAAGGATAAAAGGAATTAAAAATTCCTTGAGAGGTTGATTAGGCTAGTTAATGGAGGATTAGAGGAGGGTTAGGTGGCTAAGAGAGATTAGAGGTCAACTTGCAAAAGTTGGAGGATGTGACACATCCTAATCAAAGATTAGGCATGTGCACATCTCTAATGATGAGATTAGAAGATGGATTAGGATTAGATAAAAATGATGGAAGATGTGACATACGAGGAATTAAATAAAATATCATATTTATTTAGTTCATTTCATGAAAGGGGGAAGATAATTAATTATTTAACTAGATACCTTAGGAATTGGAAGAAATTTAGAGGTATTAATTAAATAATAGTGATATTACTTAATTAATGCGGATAAAGGGATGTTTAGATGAAAAGGGATAAATTTGGATAAATTAAGTGTCCAAATTTAGGTGTCTACAGTAATCAACAAGCTTTATTATGTAAGCCTTAAGGGGGGTCCCTTGGTAAGGTGAAGTTTGAGGTTTTGATGGTAAATTTGCAAGAGCAATGTAATAGGGGGGAATGTTAGCATATTACATTTAATAACTAGTGACAGGTAGGTGTATGCAGTTAAACTATTTCAATTGCGTCATCCTTGAAACTACTTCTCACTTGCTCAATATGAATGTAGTGATAATCATCAAATAATAATATAAAAATTTATGGTCTTTATATGTTGCTTGTTACTTTTTGTGTGTGTGCGAAATGTGGAAATTATTAGTAAATCAACACAAACCTTAATGAAACGAATCATATCAAAGATTTGAGACAAATAAACTATTCTATTTTGCAATTAAACAAATCTTTTAAGAACGTCTCATTGTCCTCTATTCTCAAGGATTTATTAAACCATTTGGCCCTCAAATTTTTGTGTGCACTATGGTTGTTAAAATGGCAACTTGAGCAATGAGATAACATTCAACATGCAAGCCAATTAAATTCCTACATGAAACTATATGATGAAAATGATAATGGATACAATGATGAATGGATGATGGTTTTAGATTATACAATGTAAATGATATGATATGATGCTAAGATGATTCTACATATGCTCAAATGCCAACTATGAATATGCTAATATAAAATACAACTATGAAGCAAAGTGTAATTCTATGATGTAACTACAAAATAAAATATGATATGAAATGTAACTATAAGACTCCAAAATGCTCCAATTCTCAAATGATATTCATGCATGATAACTCTACTCAAATGTGGATGCAAAATATAATGGCAAAGGGTTGTATTTATAGGCTTTTCTAAGCATCTTGTGAGGTGGCAATGATCAATGGTCAAGATTTGAACAAGAGGAATGAAAGGTAGAGATGGAGAGAATAATGAAGGTGTCCCCTTAACCAAACACAACATGCCAAATTGATGAAGGAATCTCTTGACTAAAGGCAACATGTCAAATGGATGGAAGAATAATGTGTGGGAAGAAAAAACCATGTGCTTGAAAGTCAGTTGGAGAAGTGTGTGAGGAATAAGCCATGTGTTTGAAAATAATCATAATTTAAAAATTACAATTATTTAATTTCATGTGAACTTGGTGAGGTGGCATAAAAAGTTGTAGACATGTGCTTGAATTCCTAATCTGGGATTAGTGAAACTTAATTAAATAAAACAAGCTTATGAAATTTGTTTATTTAATTAAATTAGAAGAATATAATTTTAGATTTGAAGAATTAGAAAATATGAACAAAATAACTAAATTGAGAATTTATTTATACGTAGTCAAATATTAATTAAATAATTAGTATCTAATTAATTAGATGGCATGACAGATTTTAGGTGTATACATTTTTCCCCTCTTTGAAGTAATGTGTTTACACATTGCATCAAAGAAAATTTTTGATACTGATGCTGAGAAAAAAAAATTGATGCCCCAAACGTTGATTTTCAAATATTGACGGATATATGCCCTATCGGGAGATAAATCGGTGAATTTTGGGATTTTTGAAAATTTTGATTATTTTGCGATATCTCCTCAAAAATGAGATTAAATCCACCAAGTAATAATCTAATTAATTAAGGCCCCTTTGAAAAATAAAAATAAAACAACCCCATAAAATGCCACTTAAATAACCTTTAAAAGGTTAAAAAGTTGATTAGAAAGGTCATTTGAGAATTTTGCAATTTGAAAACTTTGTGAGTGAGAGTGATTGAGAAAACTTGGAGCAGAATGGTGATCCCTTACCACACACACTGATTCGAGTGATTCAGGTGGCACAACTGCCCAGCAGTGTACGGACCTCTAGTGAGTACCCCGAGAATTGCCTCATATTTTGTACATTATGTTTTCCCCTCCCTTTTTCATTTCAATTTAGTTTTAAAATGTTTTAGTGCATTAGGAAATTGAAATAGTGCATACATAGACTGTTATAGTGCATTGACTAGTCTAGCGCATAGGGTTACTGATGTAGCACATAGGATAAATGAATTAGCGCATAGGATAAAGTAATGCATAGGTGACCCGAAGTAGTGCAATCATGAACTATTTTAGCATGCGAGTATTCTAGCGCATAAGGAAATTATATTAGCACATTGATTAAATGGTTTAGCATATCGAGTACTTTGGTGCATCAGAACTCTGCTCTAGCGCATCGGTGAAATGTTTTGGTGCATATAGTAATTTGGTGCATTGAAGGTTTGTTTTAGCGCATTGGTGGATTTCTCTAGTGCATATGGTTTTTTAGCGCATAGAAAGAATATTCCAACACATTGATGAAGTTTGATGATTTTCTTATTCAGACTTCTGATTTTGATGATGTGTGATCACGTTAGCCATTGTGTTGATGATGATTGATGATGATTGATAGGTTAGATGTCCATTAATCTCATGATATATGAGATTCAATGATAGGATTATGATAATTGACCTCATGATAGGCAAGGATCAATTATAGGTTGATTGATCTGATAAACCTCATGATAGGTGAGGTTGAGTTGATTGATGAACCTCATGATAGGAGAGGTTGATTTGATTGATTTGATAAACCTCATGATAGGCAAGGTGCATTGATTGATGAACCTCATGATAAGCGAGGTGCATTGATTGATTTGATAAACCTCATGATAGGCGAGGTGCATTGATTGATGAACCTTATGATAGGTGAGGTGCATTAATTGATTTGATAAACCTCATGATAGGTGAGGTGCATTGATTGATGAACCTCATGATAGGTGAGGCGCATTGATTGATTTGATAAACCTCATGATAGGCGAGGTTGAATGATAGATTTGATAAACCTCATGATAGGTGAGGTTGAATGATAGATTGGTGCTCATGAGATTTGATCAAAGTCTCACTAGAGTTGATTAGATTGATAGGTTGATTTATTTGGATTGATTGATTGATGTCAGTTGATGTTGGTTGATTAATGGACTGACTTACGATTTTGTGATGATAGGATCCTTTGACTAATTTACAGATCAAAGAGTGGTTCTCGAGGACATGGGATCTGATTTGTCATTTGTCATAGCTTGAGATAGCCAATATTACATGATGTGGATTGTCACCTCTCATAGATATGCATGCCCTAGATCAGGATCAACAGGGAGTTATTGACAGCCTTAGCTGAGAGATTGTATAGTGAGCATAACACTTTCCATTTTCCCACTAGTGAGATCATGGCGACTCCTGAGGATGTATATCGGATCTTGCAAATTCATGTGGTGGGAAAGATTGTTATATATGATGCACATGAGTAGGGAAGGACTAATTTTCTATGTTAGGTATTTCAAGATGATACGATCAGTGGTTATGAGATTCCATGGAGGGACATGGTTGATGTATACACCACATTGCCTTCAATATTATTTGGTTTCATTGGAGGGTTCCTTTGCCCTAACCACAAGTCAAAGGGACTCTTAGTTGGATAGGGCAGGATTTTAGAGAGCATGATTGTGCATGGGATGAGATATGCATGGGGTTGTATGCTAGCCCATCTTTACCATGATCTGCACCAAGTGGTCTACCTTCGAGGGTACAGTCTATCCATGGGGGTCGCATTGCTATAGGTCTACGCCTGGGAGCATATAGAAGTCAGTTGGCCTATGGGAGACAAATAGAGGCTAGCCATGAGGCCCTATGTTCACACCTATATAAGTTGACTTGCTCAGCCTAAGCTAGGCAAGTTGGAGTATTGGAGAAGGGTACTGGATGATCTGGAGGTAGTGGTATGGCGACCATATGTTGGTTGTGAGCAGTGGCCCAAGGATGACATGGAGATGTCATATTTGTTTCATTCAATGTATCTGATTGGTCGGACTCGCTTCATCATTGATAGATTCATGCTACTGAGAGTTCTGAGACAGTATGGTTAGGTTTAGGCTATGCCCCATGGGGTAGCCCATTATGCATGGTGGTGATAAGATGTGATAGAGTGGGGGTCGTGTTTGTCTTATGATGTAGCTATCCACCACTATCAAGTGTTACCAACAATCATTTGGGAGGTGCATCCAAATATCACCGATGTTCCAATATCAGTGGATTATGCCATGTACATGCTTATGCATTCGTTCCCATGGATCACAATTCTAGATGAGCCTACACCATTGCTAGTAGAGGGAGAGGCAGGAGGTCATGGGTGGAGGCAATAGAGAAAGGAGGCAGAGGAGGAGCAGGGTGAGGGGGAGCAAAGAGAGGAGGAGGAGGAAAGCAATGAGGAGGGGGATAGCAGCAATGACAATGATGATGAGGAGAGTGATGGGGAAGATGATGGGGGTGGTAGAGGACCAGGGCCAGATGATGGTGAGATGAGAGTGCCTCACAACAGGTGATCATTAGTGGCCCGGTCATAGCAGCAGGTATAGATCAAACTACCATCTCAGCAGCAGCAAATGTAGATTACTACGTTACAAGTGCAAGTTCAAATGTTGTAGGGACAGTTAGAACAAGTACAGGCTTTTCTTATAAAGGCACAGGGACAAGTACAAACTATAACAACAGAGAGAGATGTTGCTAGGCAGCAGGTGCAACAAGTGTAGGGACAACTTGAATAGATAAGGGCCCACATGTAGGGACAAGTATAGGGATAGGTACAGGGACAGATTGCCATATTGACTACTGAGAGGGATGCCCTAAGATGGTGAGTGGAGTAGGTCGATGCCATTACCGAGAGGCTATAGCAGGCTACAGTGGCTATGGGTACATCATATTATTTCATAGAGATTCACCGCACTACTCAGGAGGCAGAGTTCTACAGGGGTCAATATCATGATGTGGTTCCTACAGAGCGGCGAGGGAGCTTTGCACAGTCTCAGACTATTGGTGTGGGTGTTACATAGCCATTACCTAGAGATAGGAGAGATCCTGGTGCAGGGTTCTAAGGTGGAGGGGGAGGTACTGGTCCTAGGATTCTACCACCATCTAGGGGGAGCATGACATAGCTCCAGTTTATGATTTTCTGATGTACTTTGGACATGATGTATACACTAATGTATATGAGACATTGATGATGTACCTCTTGTTTTCAAACTTTAGGATACAGTGCCATTTTTTATATTGATGTATCTCTTCATACCTTTGGATATCCTTGTACAATTTGACATTATGATTTTGAAGTTATATGATATGCGGTGATGATAATGATCTATGTGTTGATATGATGTATATGATGATGGATGGCTTTGATGCATTTACTTTCTATGTTATGATGAAGATCCTAATGAGATAATATGTTATGGATGCATTTAATTTCTATGTTATGATGATGATCGTGATGAGATGATATGCTATGGATGCAAATGATGATACTATGAACCCTAAATCCAAACTTGCATGAACAAAGTAAACAATCACATTATTAGATCAAAATGCAAGGTTAGAATAAGAATTCCCCATAAAATCCATTTGCATTGTTAAAGAACAAGGAAAAAAATGAAATAACTGAGCAAATACAAACAAAGATAACTATTCCTATTCTAAAACAAAGAAAACACTTGATCTTATGGGGGGATTGGTGCTACTTTTATGTGAAAAGTGGCCCTCTCCCAACCCCTTTTTGATAATCTCTTGATGATGGATGAACAAGATGTCAAATGATGAAGATTTTGCATCAAGATGAGAAACTTGTGGAGTTGACAAGGATTAATACAATAGAGGAGGCCTCTATTTATAACCAAGAAGGATAGAAGAATGCTAAACATGTAGGATGTGGGACTAAAGATCCACCAATGACAACTTGGTGCCACTTGTCAACATGTGAGAGGTTGAGGGATGAGCACATTTTGGTCAATGTGCCAAAGAGGGGGAGATTTGAAATTTGAATTTGATGAAAAGATGAGTTAAATGCTAAGTTTGACTTGTGCAAGAGACATGTAAGAGACATGTAAGAGCTCTCTTAAATGCTTTGTTGGATGTACATGTCAATTTGGGGGTAGATTTCAAACTTGGAGAATATTCCTCAAAGATGCCAAGTTGAAAATAAATAAATATTTTAATAAATCATTTAAATGTATTTTCATGTGCAAGTGGCAAAAGCTAGAGAAATTTGAAGATTGGGATTAAATTAATCAAGTTTTAATTAATTTAATAGGAGATTAGGTGATTTGACCTATTTGATTTAGATTTGTGGATTAAAATAAATCAAAAGAAGATGGAAAATGATTTTAGATTTAATTAAATAAATATTTGATTTATTTAATCAAAGAGGATGATGTTAGAATAAATCAAATAAATATTTATTTATTTAATTTAATGGAATGATTTTATGTTTTTTCCTTTGGTATTTGAAGAAGAAGATTCCCCTTTTTTTGTAGTTGGGTAGAGGGTTTTTGAATGCCCATGATCATTGTTTGTTTGGGGTCCTTCTACAAATATCATCTTGTTTTCAATCAGATCTTGTATCAAGTGCTTCAATAGCATGTAGTCGTTGGTTTTATGTCCTTTGTTGCAATGAAAATTATGGAATGAGCATTGTTCCACCATGGAGGCTTAACTTGTGATTCCCAATTTCTTGCCTCTAGTAAAGTTATGACTTTAGCTTCAAGAAGTTCCTTCAATGTTGATTTTGATGATTGTCATAAAGGGGTGAACCTCCTTCGATTTGAGGACGTTCAATATGATTGTGTTTTTCATCTAGTATTACCTTGATTGTAGCTTTGGTTGAAATTTTGGTTGTTTTTTTGGTTGTTGGGTGGGTTGTTGTTCAGATTAGTCTTGGTGGCAGTTGCAGTCAAATTGAATATAGGTTTTGCATTTTGGTTTTCAGTTGTACCATTGTTGTTACCCATGTTCTTGTTTCATTGCCAAGACTTTGGTTTGTTGTTGTTATTGTAATTGTTAGAGGAGTTTGATGTGTTGTTGTCATTGTAAAGTCTTATGACTCCTCTTTTGACCAAAGCATCTTTGATTTTTATCCCATTTTCAATCAATTTTTTGAATGTGGGTGGACATTGCAATTCCAACCTGTAGCTCATCTCGTTAGTTAGGTTATCGATAAATATTTCCATCTCTTTTTCAGGTACAAGACGAGAATATCTTGTGAACAACCTTCTCCATTTTTGCAAAAACACAAGGAACGATTCACCCTTTTTCTATTTCAAGTTACAAAGGTCCTTCATAGTTATGTCATGTTGAACATTATAAGAATATTGGGTGATGAACTTGTTGACCAATTCTTCAGAGGTTTTGATGGGTGCTGCAAGTTTTGAAAACCATTCAAGGCATTTCCCACCTAGACTTCTTGGGAACAACCTCATCAAATAAGTTCCTTCATGAGAAAATTCAAGACTCATGGTTCTAAATTCCCTCACATGATCAATTGGATTTTTTTCCTATTGTATTTTGTCATATTTTGATAATTCGCAATGTTTGGGAAAAGGGATTATATGGATATCTTGATCAAAATGATATTGACAAATTTCTTGGATCAAATATCATTTTGATGGTCCCCTTTGCATGTCAAGAAGTTGTTGTTGAAGGTTCTTCATTTGATGAGTTAGGGAAAACACTTGTTCTATTTCTTTTTCAGGCTATTTGGGAGGTACTAAATCAATTGATTCACATCAAAATCTTCAGGTAATTTGACACCTTGTTTAGCTAGAGCATAAGGAGGTACTTTTCCCCATTTCTTTCAAAAATATTTTTTAAGCATTTGTGGAAGTTGGGGTCTTGTTCAGCATGTTGAATATCTTCCTCAGTTATTTCTTCCCCTTCAGTGTTGTTAAGTCCATGGAAAGGATTCTCTTCATCCTTCGCCATGGTGTTTTGTGTTTCACTGATTTGAGTTTCGATGTTTTGAGTCTCAATGATTGGAGTTTCAATGGTTGGAGTTCCAAGGTTTGGCTCTTTAATGTTTTGATTTTCAAGTCCTTTTTCCTTAATTTTTTGTTTTTGTAACCTTGTTTGAACAGGCATACAAGTGTTATAGTTTTGAATAAACTTTGATCTAAGTTTGGAAGAGTACCAAGGATTATGACTAAGTTAAATAGAATGACAAACTCTAATGAGACTAAATTTTATTTGACTATATAGCTTCGTTTCGTGATGAGAGGATGATAAATTTTGATGATGAAACTAGGCTTAATAATCAAAGGTGTGATAAGTTTGATGATTTTGGCATTTTAAGATGTTAGATCTTGGTCTAGGTTGGAGAATTCTACTTGTAGAGGTCAATTTTAACAAGTTTAGACTCTAAGGTACCTAAGGAATGATTCTGAGCTTGAGAAGATTCTAAAATTTTGGTTCAAACTATGAAACAAGGGACAAGTTTAATTCTCGAGTTTTTGCATTTAATGGATGCACTAGAAAATAGAGTTTGGATGCGCTAAAAGATTTGATAGGTGCATTAGAACATAGGACAAATGTGCTAGAGTTTTTCATAGATGCGCTATAATATTTCCTGAATGCGCTAAAATAGAGGATCAATGTGCCAAATTATTGCACAAATGTGCTATAGAAGAGGGTAAATGTGCTGGAAAAATGTACAGATGCGGGTATGTTCAGGATCATCATGGAAAAAATAGGCCCTTAAGTGGCAATAAAATTTAGAAAAATCAGATTTAAGCAGTTCTTGATGTAAAAATTTGAATAATCTATCTATATTATTTCAAAAATATGTAAGAATAGAATCTATAGAAAATTGAATGTAGTTTCTAAACTACTAGGTTTATTTTTTTTAATAAAAATCTATTTGGTGAAAATTTGAAATTTTAATGTAGTAGCACTTAAATTTTAGGGAAAAAATAAGAAGTAGGTATCTGTCTGACCACCCTAATCACAATAAAATCATAATATTTTTTTATAAGATTTTAGATATAAGTAGAGGACTCATGTCCCAATGTGATACATTTTTTTTGTAATTTTTTCCTAAGTAAATAATTAATTATGAATTTTTATTACAACTTTTAAAAATATAAAAACTTGTATGTCTGACCACCTTAACTTGGTCAAAACTTCATGAAATTCAATTTTATTTTTTTAATACTATAGTATGAAGCATAGAATGTGATGCATGTTTCAGATTCAAAAATTTGATCTTGTTTTGAAAGCTATAGATGTTTTTCAATCAGCCTATCAATCAAGACTTTAGTCATAATTGAAATAGAAAATGAATTATTAAACTCAAAGTAAGCCATAATTTATATTGGTGGAAAGCTGAGAATCTCCTTTAAAAACCCTTTTTGTTTCATCAATTTTGTGTAAAAAAAAGTCATCAGCCACATACCCATCATATCGCCACTTTTTGGCCCATCATGATCCTGTACATACCCATGTGCTAAAAGATTAATTGTATGCACTGGAACAAAGGACAGATGCACCATAGTTTTGCACAGATACATTATAACAACAATTGGATGCACTAAAATATTTCACCGATGCACTAGAAGACACAACAGATGCGCTGAACTAGGAAAATGATGCAATTTGTTGGAAATTTGTTTGATTTCTCTAATTTTCTAGTTAGAGACTTGGTTGTTCAATGAATGTTTTTTCTGAATCAAGGTTTTCACTTTTAGCATGTGATGTTTTTGTTTGAAATTGGTTCAAAAACACATTGGTAAAGACACATCAAGCATATACAACTTAGGCTATGTAGGACTATATTTGTTGAATTCCCACTTGGGTTTTACTCTAGTTGCACTTAGAGCGGATGATAAGATGCTTGACCCCACTAGCTCCCCTCCACGACACTCACTTCTATAGGGCATCCAAGCATTAATACCCATGAATCTCCCATGGCATATTTTTTATCTCTACTAAAAGCCGCAAGAATGTGGGATGGCTTCAAAATGACCATTCTTGCACCAACAAATAGATTAAGGATTTTTGCCTTGCTACAATAAAGGGTTCTAGTATAGGAATTTTTTTCATGGGGGATCATCCATGCAGCAAGAGACCATTGTTTCCCTTCTTGTCGGAACAATGCTCGTGATACTTGAACTTTCCCCAAGTACCCACATTTATATCCCGGTTGGAAGTTGCTTGGCTTTAGCATGTTACCAGTTGGGTCATTCCCTTGGGTGATTTCTTTTTCCCACAAGGCAATCCATCTAAGGATAAAAAGTAAAAATGACTGGGTTTGGATTTTTGGTCACCCGGTTAAGGGGAGAGCCTATGCCTACCATTCATCAAGCATGAAAGACATCATGGTGTTATTTATCCTTTCTAATTAAGCTAGATGCCTATCTTAAACAAAAGAAAGCATCTAAATAGCTCCAACCCCTACATAAATCATCATTATTTTGATGTCTTTGACCAGTGTATAAAAGTACCTACAAGTAGAAAACATAAATCAGTTCTCCATTTTTTGTAATTTTAACCCAATGTGCTAAAATAGTCATTGCATGCACTAAAACATCAATGCGCTACAAGAACTACCCAATGCACTAAAAAAACTATGCTATGCACTAAAATAAATACTGAATGGGCTAAAGAAAAGACTGAATGCTCTAAAAAACTCCTTGTATGCGCTAAGGGATTTCATGGATGTGTTGAGAGAAGTATCAGATGTGCCAAAACAGATACTGAATGTGCTAGAAGATTCCACAGATGCATCGAAATAGAAGTTGTATGCACCAAAAAAACTAACGATTGCGCTAAAACATCATATCCAACATATTTGCACAAAATTTTCCATAAAATGGTTAGAAATGGGGACTGGCCCCATGGTGGATGCTATTTTGTGTGTGTGTAAAATGTGGAAATTATTAGTAAATCAACACAAACCTTAATGAAACGAATTATATCAAATATTTGAACCAAATAAACTACTCTATTTTGCAGTTAAACAAATCTTTTAAGAATGTCTCATTGTCCTCTATTCTCAAGGATATATTAAACCATTTGGCCCTCAGATTTCTGTGTGCAATATGGGTGTTAAAATGGCAACTTGAGAAATGAGATAACATTCAACATGTAACCCAATTAAATTCCTACTTGAAACTATATGTTGAAAATGATAATGGATACAATAATGAATGGATGGAGGTGTTAGATTATACAATGTAAATAATATGATATGATGCTAATATGATTCTAGATATGCTCAAATACTCACTATGAATATGCTAATCTAAAATGCAACTATGATGCAAAGGATGACATAAAAAGCAACTATGATGCAAAGGATGACATAAAATGCAACTATGAAGCAAGTGTGATTCTAAGATGTAACTACAAAATAAAACATGATATGAAATGTAACTATAAGACTCCAAAATGCTCCAATGCTCAAATGATATTCTTGCAGGATAACTCTACTCAAATGTGGATGCAAAATATAATGGAAAAGGGTTGTATTTATAGGCTTTTCCAAGCATCTTGTGAGATGGCAATGATCAACGGTCTAGATTTGAACAAGAGGAATGAGTGGTGGAGATGGAGAGAATCAAGAAGGTGTCCCCTTAACCAAATACAACATGCCAAATGGATGGAGGAATCTCTTGACCAAAGGCAACATGCCAAATGGATGGAAGAATAAAGTGTTGGAAGAAAAGACCATGTGCTTGAAAGTTGGTTGGAGAAGTGTGTGAGGAATAAGCCATTTGTTTGAAAATAATTCTAATTTAAAAATTAAAATTATTTAATTTCATGTGACCTTGGTGAGGTGGCATAAAAAGTTGTAGACATGTGCTTGAATTCCTAATCTGGGATTAGTGAAACTTAATTAAATAAAACAAGCTTATGAAATTTGTTTATTTAATTAAATTAGAAGAATATGATTTTAGATTTGAAGAATTAGAAAATATGAACAATATAAATAAATTGAGAATTTATTTATACGTAGTTGAATATTAATTAAATAACTAGTATTTAATTAATTAGATGTCATGACTGATTTTAGGTGTATACACCTTTTAAATAGATCTCCTTTTAATGCTCCTGATTTGATGCTTTATGAATTATGGATAGGTAAGAAACCTTATATTTTTTATTTAAGACTTTTTACTATGAGTTTTATATTCATGTGCCTAAATAAAAGCAATCTAAGTTGGATCCAAAAGTTGAAAGTTATATTTTCATTGGATGCAGTGAGAATATGAAGGATTATAAACTTTGAAATCCACTAACAAGAAAATTATCTATTCTAGTAATGTGATTTTAGGGGAACTTGGAGCTATTTCTAACCTTGAAGAACCAAAAGAAAATAGAAAAAGAAAGGAGAGTTCATCTTGATGCTAAATAGGAAGATGAACCTTGAGAAGAATAAAGAGATGGATTTGGGAATAAAACAAGGACACAAAAGAAACCTTGAAATTCTCCACAAAATCTATAAAAATTCATCAAACATAAATCCTGAAATATTTGCACATCAAAATACCATAAAAATCTTCATTCTCTAAAACCCTTATTTAGAACTTTGTGAACAACAATGGTAATCCTTGTACGATATCACTCCAACCAACAAGGGATTGTATTTTAGATTCAAAACTACCAATCAAAAGAGAGTTTTTATTCTCAATCAACTTTTGGAAGAACTCTCAAGCTTAATCTATCAACATCTTGTTATGCTTACTCTTTTAAATAATAGGAATGAGAGCACAAAACCTCTTTTTATATAGTGTTGGAGGGAAAATAATACAATTTGAATTTAAAATAAAGCATTTCCTACCCAAATACCTTTTTTGAAATATTAAAAAAGGCTCATGTGTTTGTCCCCTTCCCTAAGCATCCGCTTTTAGGGCACATAATGTTACATTATAAAAATGATGCGTTTATTTTAATATTTTGGTTTGAAAAACAATTTTAAAATGTATTATTATAATTTGTTTCTAGTAAGAATGCTTCGTAATATAGTATTTAGTATTTTATATGTTTTAATCTTTAAATAGATGTTCCCTAAAATTTAGGAACATTTTGGTCCTTAAAATTCTATTGTCATTAAAACTTTCTGTTTATAGTTTGTCTTGTACATTTTATTAATAACATTTTGTTTCCACAATCCATGATAGTTAGTATGTAAAATTTCTGGAAAAATTTGCGTGCAAATTTTTGGATCAACGTTTCAGATCATACTCCATGATCCATCATCAGGATGAGAAGCAGATAGAGAGGACGAAACAACGTTTCGGATCATACTCCATGATCCATCATCTGCTTCTCATCCTGATGATAGATCATGGAGTATGATCCAAAACGTTGATCCAGAAAATTCACACACAGTTTTTTCCAAAGATTCTACATACTAATTGTACATTTTATGTTGACCTCTTCTTTTGTGGACGGAAGCTGAGAAAAGTGGACATATAACAAAAGGGACAGCTGTCGTGCGGGCAGCCTTTGACAAGAAAATGTTCTATTCACGCATTCAAAAGTGTGGTTATTATTATTTATTTTTTTCTTAAGAGTATTTTTTATATATATTTTTACAAAAGTTAGTATAATTATTATTAATTTAAAAAATATAATTTTGGGAAAAAAATTAAAATAAGTAAAGAATGAAAAACAAAACAATAAAAGTCATGTAGTGATCATTTTATTTTACTTTAATATATTTAAAAATTGATATATTTTTTTACTATGTGTTAGTAGTTTTGGTTAAGTTATAAATATAGTCAATAGATTTAGTTAATTAGTTGTTTTCTTTGATTTATATGATAGTAGTATGATTAAGTTATACACATAGAATATTAGAAATAATTGGTGAATAATTCAATATTATAAACTATTGAATCTCTTGTAAGTTCATATTTAATAGATATTTATAGAGTCATGTTTGTTGGAGTTCTATCGTCTTATATAAGCTAGTAAAATAACTTATAAATATTTTGAGAGCTTGAGATTATTTTATTTTTAGGGGGATTATAAATTTATAATTTATATGCATGGAATATTAGAAGCAATTGGTGTGTACTCTAGTACTATAAACTATTGAATCTATTGTGATCTAATATCTAATGTGTATTTATAGAATTGTGATTGTTGGAGTTCTACAATCCTATATAACTTAGCAACATAACTTCTAAATATTTTAAGAGCTTTTGATCATTTTATTCTCTAGGGGTTATTTAAATTATAGGTTGTAGATGTTGCAAGAAAGGTTAAATGGATACATTTCGCAAAATACAAATCTCCTTATATCATTTTTTTGCATTTGCAATCTTGTTATGTTCTTTTATAGAGGTTCCTAAGCCTTCTTTATAGTGCAGCATGCATACTTGTATGTTTAGTGACAAATAATTAGGGTATTAGTATATATATGGTGATAGTTTTCTAATATCTAATTTGTATTATAATTTCTATGTAATTTTCATGTGTAGATCTCTTGCATCACCCTTCGTGTTCTTGTAGAGATAAATTTTTATAGGATCAATTCCACTTGTATTTGTTGGCACCTAATTCCCTTTAGGCTATAGTGAATCTTCTTATGGCCCTTTAGATTATTTGGACTAAATGCAACTAGAATTTGACAAGACAATTAATTTGTGTATGCTTTTCTCTATTTATTGGTATTAGAAATGGCTATTTATTTAATTTTCTTATATGTTTATTGTTTGGTATTAGATGTTCTCCTTTATATATTATTGTAAATTATTTGCAAATATTTGTTCCTACCTTATACAGATAGAATTGGTTGTATTAAGGATTTGAGTCCCAAACCTTAGTTGTGAAGTACCTATTACACTTTCATATTTTTATTATTACTGATCAACTGGATCACCCTAATAAAATTACAATATTAGGCAACTAATCATTACCTATAAATGAAAATAACTAAAATAAACTTATAGAGAGCATAGGTAAACTTAATTACATAATATGTATTTGAAAAACCCTTTTAGGCAAGATCACACAAAAACATCATTTATTATGGAGTAAGCTTACAATAGTACTTTTATGAATCAAACATATCAAGAACTTGATTTTACAATATCTCCTCCCTCTCCTTTCCATGATATGTCACATGTATATATAATTTATTAATCCACCTCTTATGTAGTCTTTCCTCTAACGCATCAATACATATGTTGCATATTCACCATGTAATATATGTTTTATAAATTTCTAGATGGTTAAGGAAATATAAAGGAGTAAATGAATATGTCACAACCTTTCATGTTGCATATAATTTTTAATAGAAATTTATTTAATATTTTTTATTTAATTATAAAGATAAAATTGATAAATTACTCCTTATTTTATATTATATGGATAAAACATATAAGTTAGAGTCTTATAAATTTTAATTAGGATTACTTACATAAAAATATGATCTCCAATTTAGCATTATTCACTAACACTCCCCCTTAATTTTTAAAGGGAGTTCATATTATAAATTTCCTTTAAAAAGAAAAGATGAAGCTTCTCAATAATAAGGGGATTCTTTGAAAATAATGATACGAGAATTAAAATATATTCCAAGATTGAGATCATACACTTTTTCTACATGATAAACAAATTTTTAATTTAGATCAAATTTTCTTTAAAACATTATTTTAAATGAAGTATTATAAGAAAGTATTAATCTTAAATCTTCTCAAACTAACCTCCTAGGTTCTTTTTTATCACAATAATTCTTATAGGTATTATATAGAATGATCATAGGTTTTATAAATGTTAGAATCTACAAAAAATGTGATAACCCAAGATCTAGAGTGGAAAATATAAATTTTAAAATTAGAAATACAAATGATCAAAGAGAAATAAAATTAGAGTTGGGATCCAAAATGTGAAATGCAAATTATCTAAAAGGAAAAATATCATTAAGGGAGCTCAAAATTGTGAATCTAAATAAATAACTAAACACGTGTAAATAAAAACTAGGAGAGTGAGTATATATAGACTATGTGATAGGGAGGACATGACGAATATAACTAATAGAGAGTACACAAGACTTATATAAAAATAGGAAATTGGAACTCACATGGCAGGTGCTAGCTACTAATCCTATTCATATTAATATCAATATCTTAGCCTAAGAAAAAATGGATAAAAATTTAGCAAAATATATACCATGAGAATAAAAAATTATAATAATACCCCATCAAGTGTAGCCTCCACAAAATCTTGTATATGAAGATGCATTGTGAGAAGGGCTTGATTGAAAAATTAGAAACTCACTCAATATTTTGGATATAGAAAAGATCAACAAAATGTCTATAGATAAGCTCTCAAATATATAGTGCATGTGAACATATCTATTGTTAATTTTTTGATGATAGATTGAGTCCTTTGAAATCAATATGACACTCTTGTTATCATAAAATATGACCAAAAGCCATGTAAAATAGATACCAAGTTCAATTTGATAATATGTGAAAACCAAATAGTCATAATGATGGCATTGAAAAACCACAAATACTCAATCTAGGAGTATAGAGTAATAAAAAAGTTATGTCTTGTTTAACCAAAGATGAGGACATGAACTAAGAGAAATTTTTTGTCTTGAAATATACTTTAAATACTAAAAATGTATTGTCTAATTTGAATTTTTATAAATTTCCATGTTTATATCAATGCCCACATCATAACAAATCCAAAAAAATTGAGTAACATGAGTGTAAAGGATAATCTATTTTACTAACCTCTTACATGTAGACTAATGTATCTCAATCCCAAGAAAATATTATGAAAAACATAATCTTCATCATTAAAATTGTCATGAAAGGTAATTTGCATTATTATGATTGAGGAGAGGAGCAATAAATGATTAATATATGATCAACATAGATAACTAGAAAGAGGAAAGAATCATCAATAGAATGTAGGAATTCATACTCAAATAACATTGAGAGAATCCAAGTGTGAGAAATAAGTAATCCATATTGGAATCCTAAGCATGTGGGAATTGATTTAGGATATAGATGGATTTCTCATGTTTTAAAAAAAAATCTTAAAGAAATTCACAAGGGTGCTTCACATATATATTTCCCTCAAGGGCTTTAAGAAGAAATAAACTCTTTGTTTCTATATAATGAATCTCCTAATAACTTTCTAGAGCAATATCAAGACTACGCCAAATTAAATCCTTCTTTACAATAGGTACAAATGTCTTAGACTAATCAACACCAAGAACTATGGAAAAATACAATGTAAATAGACATATATTGATCTTGTCAATTAAGTCATTTACTATAATAAAAATATAATAGATATACATACATTGAACAAGTTTCCCTCCCTTAGGAAAGGGATAAGATCCCATATGTGGTTCCTAACCAAGAAAGCATACTCTTCTTACTTAGAAACATCCCACTTAGGAATGGTAAATTCATCCTAAAATTAATGTGGATAATAATCAATAGTGATGATGATATGTTGCATCCCTTGAAACTATGAGTATTTTCACCTAGCAAGTGATGGATTCGCAACCCATTTACCTAAAATATATAATTTATCAAACCAAAAGTGGATTTCAAGTAAAATAATCGAGATGAGAATCAATATCCCTCCAATGATGACTAAGAGAAAGAGGATAATCATCATCATCACACTTAGCCCTAAAAGTGGAAGAAGAATCCTCATCAATACAAATCTACCCCAGTGGATTTGAGTCCTCAAAAGAACCATTATCTTCTCCGAGTGATTGCAATGTGAAAGGATGACGACAAGTGTTTAGAATCTAGAATATAGAGATTATTGATCAAATTGAACCACTTTTAATAATAAAAAAATCTTAATTAGAGTGCAAATAAAAAGTGATAATTTTCATTATCGTATGCAAAGAAAAAGTGTCAAAAAAAATGGTAGATCATTGAAATTAATATAGTGTGGTAAATGATTCAAAAAATCTTGATTGAAACAATTTAAATCTAAGCTAACAACTAGCTATAATATCTTTGATCCTTGTAATAATTCAAGTCAATTAGGAATCGATTTTGACCTTCAATGCAATGTAAAGAAAAATATAAGAAATATATATGTATATATTTGTGTGTGTGTATATGTGTGTGTGTATATATGCATATATGTATATGCATATATATGTGTGTATATATGTACATATATATACATATATATACATATATATGTATGTATGTATGTATATATATATGTATATACACATATATGTATATTTATATATACATATATGCATAAATATGTATACGTATACATATATATATGCATATATGTATACATATATGTATGCATATATATATATATACATATACATATATATATATATATATATATACATATATATATATGCATATATGTGTGTGTATATATGTACACACACACATATATATCTATATATGCATATATGTATATGTATATATATATATATAAACATATACATACACATACACATACATGCATGCATACATACTTACATATATCTATATACATACATACATACATACATATATATATATGAAACTATATCCTTCACCTGCCTAAAAAATATATCACAAAAGTTAGTTCAAGACACATTTTATTAATATTTGAAAGTTTACATTTTAATAGTAGTTATGGAATTTCAATTAAAATAAGATGTTTTCTATAATATAATTGTAGTTCTTATATGATTTTTTAAAGGGTGAATGCATAGGTATATGAATGGACCTATATATTGGATGATTAAAGCAAGCCACACATAAATAATACATAAATTAATAAACATAATATTTAAAAATATATATGATCTAATAAATTATAATTGAGCATAAGGGGTTGTTCAAGTGTTAACACTAGTGAGTATATATAGAAAATATCCAATTTGAAGAGTCATAATTGATAACTATCACTAAGGATTCCTAAAATACAAAAAAATGTTAAAGATAGAGTGATATGTTCAATACAAATGACACATTTCAAAGATATGACTATTTTTTAAAAAGAAGCATGCATATTAAAGCTTATCTTATGTATATTATTAAGCTAAGATAACAAACTAAATTTGCATAAATAGTAATGCACTCTAATAATTGTTGGTGTGAATGGGGTTATTTCCTAACTAGTCATTAGTGAGGACCTATTCATGTGATAAGTTTACTTAGGAGTTAAGTTATCCTAGTTGTTTCTAGAAGTTAGTTATAATATGGTCATGTCTCATTATTTACTTTTAGTCATCTAGGCATTTAATAGTTTTCCTATGCATGTTATTTGATGCATTGATTATTTGCATTAGGCATTTAATGTTTGTATCAATAATAGTTATCCTACCTCATCACACCTTACCTACATACAAGGTGCTTGTACATTGTAAATCATTCTAGATATCAATCAATAGATCATATCAATTCGCAATCTTCATGCAAGCTCATACTACAATACTTTCAAGTGTGGATGGTATCTTTCTTGGTTGACCCATTTAAGACTGCAACTTCATTAGTGGTAGGGTTATTTTTTTATTTTGCCACCACATAGCACAAGGTCATATCAATGACCAAGTGCCAGCTTGAGGGTGCTAAATTTTTGCACCTAGTTAGCTTGCACTTGCCCAAATTGGGCCATTTATTCAAATTGAGATAGCTTTCGATCGAAGAGGTGTTTTTTTGTGAATGAGATATATTTGGAAAGTTTATTTCATCAGCATCACTTTGGTGGAGTATTTCTTAGTATTTTTCTCTTTGATAGCATTTATTTCTGCTTGAAGTGAAGATTCCCATTTGGACTCCCAAGCTAGCATCTTTTCATCGGATTGTCAAATTTTAGAGATTCTAATGGCATTATGAAGGTGATCAAGAGCTCTATCATTTTGTCCATGCACTTTTTCTAAATTCAGCCCCAAGTACTATCCATTGATTTTTTTCAATTTGTGGCATCTAATCAATTACTTGAACATATTGCTATTTGGAGAAGGTCTATTTGTTGGGAAGGCTTCATTTTTAGTTGTGCATCATATAATTTGGGGGTTTCTAATTACTATTGAAGGTTAATGTCCTTATAATTTTTGAGCTCTATCATAGTTCATTATGGGGTTTTCATTTCATCCCTCACTGATTATGTTGAAGAGGGGAAACTATAAACAATGGAGAGATGGCATCATAAAACATCTTTGATTGCTTCATTTTTTGCCACACTTATATGATCTCGTTCCCTCTCCTAGTACCAATAGTAAGAAATTTACATGGAATTACAAAAGATATCATGTCTTAGGAGTTACTGCAATGCATGTTGATGATGACATTTTGAATGCTATTGTTTATTTTGAGTGTCATTGTGCTCTTTTGACTAAAATTTGGGAGATAAATTATGGAGATATTTATGCTCAGACATTCCCATATGATCATGTTTCAAACTATCTTGTACCTCCTTACTATTTAGATAGGATGCCCTATGATGGTGATACTATTCAGGAGTTTGATTGTTTGGTGTACTTTAAATCTTCATATGAGGACATCAAGGTTTCTTTAGATGCTCCTTCTTCTCCTTCAAAGATAGTTGATGTACCTTCACTTTCATTGATTTGTTGTGTAGAGTCATTGATCAAGGATTCCATCATTCTTGTTTAGTAGAACCATTTATTTTATATTAGTGATTCATCAAGAAATTATGTTGATTCATTACAATAGGTATCTCATTATCTTCTTGATTGTGATTCCTATTTATTAGACATTGCATCCTTGTTTGTGGAGTCTCATATTTTAGATTTGGAGGACACATTTGAGGGGGTTCTCTCCTACTTGATGACAGGAATTACACAACTATTGTAATTCGATCATTGTCTTTGGATATTGTTCAACACTAGTTTCTACAAAGTCTTGGTTTGTCACCTTCTTCATTAGTTGGGCATGTACCTGATTTGATTGTGGCATCTTCATCTTTATTGGATAAGGAGACACATGAGAAACTTTAGAAGACATCATCATACATATTTATGCTTCTTTATTTCAATTCCTAATTGCAATGGGAAGCATTCCTGCATTTTACCTAGTTTCAAGTTTCTTCCAAAAGGGAGACAAGTTGTTTTTCAATGGTGGATCATGTTTTTTCTTCGAACAGTCACTTACCATTTTTGTAGGTGATTATCCATTGTGCAAGGGCTATATAGTCTCTCTATTTCCGTCTTATGGGGGGCTATTGATTATAGTGTATTCTTGTGATGAATTTTTCTCTTGGGGGGTAATTGATGTTAAGACTTTCATACATCACTTCTTCTATCACTTGTACATGATTTGCATTACATCTCTTTTTTGGAGAGGAGTTTTGCCCCATTGAGTGTTCTCCTTTTCTCTGTTTGTGAGATATTAGTTGCACGATTAATTGTACATGGGTACCTAACGGTCTTTCTTTTAGGACCCATATTGCATTTCCATATTGCATCATTTGCATAATAACTACTCTCCCTAAGTTGCACTTATTGGGGGTGTTGGTGTGAATGGGATTATTTCCTAACTACTCATTAGTGATTACCTATTTGAACATGATAAGTTTACTTAGGAGTTAAGTTATCCTAGTTATCATTTAGATAGAAGTTAGTTATAATGGGGACCCCATGTCTTATTATTTACTTTTAGTCATCTAGGCATTTAATAGTTTTCCTATGCATTATTACATGCATTTATTATTTGCATTAGGAATTTAATGTTTGTATCAAGGGTATTTATCTTCCCTCATTACACCTTTCCTATACATACAAGGTGCTTGCCAATGAATTTTTCATGAGTGCCTAGCATAACACACCTTGCTAGCCTTGTGACCATTTATGTGGAGCCTTATCAAAGTTATTAGGAGACCGTATAACTTTGGTATGGTTAGTGCATGGGAGCCTATAGACCTATTACAATTTCCCATTATCCACTTTTTGGGGCTCACCTAGTAGACAACAAATTTCGCTAGCCCATGTGAGTATATTTTGTTTGCATAGTGGACAATGGGTTTCCACTTGTAAACGTTTTTTGATAAACACCTAAGGCTTGATCCACACTGATTGGAAAAATAGTCGAGGCTTGATCCACCCATCTGTCTTCACATTAGTTTTGGCATTGTATGGTTTTGTATCTTGTCTTGTTGTTGCATATTTAACATAGGCATGTGTATCTATGTGCCTTTTTTGGTTTACTATGAGATCTTAGATCTTGGGGGATTGATCATCATCCTTGACCTTTGTTGTCTTAACTTTCCAATGATTGTAAAATTAGACCTCTCTTGATGCCTGTTTGACTATTTTAGTGTGAGTTTGAGCACAAGTTCATCCTCTCACTAAAGTGGGAGCTAAATTTAGTGTTGAAAAATGTACTCCTTTACATTTTCATGCTGTGTTTGGGTCCCTTAATAAATTGGAATTAATTAAGCCTCTAATTTTCCCAATTATGCATCTACAAGCCTAATTAATTACAATTTTAGAAAGAGGAATCAATATTTAATTAATGCAATTATCATTTTTAACACCCTAAAATGAATAGGTCCTAGCAATTTAGGTTAGGAAAATGGGTCCCCTTTAGTTGCTAAATTCAAATTTTTAATATGTTTTTGGCAGCCCTTTTATGATCCAAATTCAAATTTCAAATGTCGGCTTGTAATGTTAAATTTTTGAGAAATTAGAAAATTACCTATAAATACAAGGTCTTTTTATCAATTCAAATCCTATAAGAGATTAAATCCAAACTTCACAAAAGCTAAGATTATTTCCAAAGGTGTTCAAAATCTTATTTCCTAGTCATTTGTCGTGGCATTCAAGATCTCAAGCATCACGTCAAAATTATCTTCATTCATGCATGTTTTTGGAGCTAACATTGTGATGTAGGTTTCAAGCATTCAAGTCAAGATTCAAGCATTAAGATCACATCATCAATCAATACATTTCATGCAAGATCTAGATCTTGGAGAGATGTGTTAGATTTCAGTCCTTTAAGGGTTTCACACAAGGGTTTGGTGAGTTGTAATGTAGCAAGTGTTCATTCACCATTCCTTTCATGTTTCATTATTCCATTTCAAGGTTTAATTACCAAAACGAGGTTTGACCAATGAAAACCCCCATTCACCAAAAAAAAAACAAAAAAATCCCTCTTATGTGTTTTGAAGATCTTAGGTTGAGCAAGGATCAAAGATTGATCAAAAGTGCAAAAAATGTAAAAGTTGTCAAGATTGTCGTCAAGCCATGGAAACTCACTTTCAGAATTTAATTCCAAATTTTTTACTGTAAAACCTTGAGGAATCAGGAATGTATATCTAGGAGCAAAGGACTATGAAAGCAAATTTTGAACCCCTAAAACAAGACCCATTCACCCTAGGGTGAATTTTTCCTAGGAGGACACTCAATAGAGAATTTTGGTGATAGGTGCATAAATTCATAACCAGGCTCTTAGATCTGTTGAAACTTTCTGGATTCTATCAGATTAAGGTTTTAACTCAAGCTAATTCATGTTTTACATTGCATAATTTCATGTCCATTTGGTATTTTTCATTTATCTCCCAAAAGTGTAGTTCAACCTAATTTACCCCATCCTTAGTCATAAGGAAAACAACAACATTAAGATCAACTCACCTAAGGGTCGAAATTCAATCTTAACCTAATGGATCTTTTCTTCCTAATGAAATTGGGAAATTTTAGGTGCATAACCCCCTCATTCAAAATAACCCCTCCTACATTTTTCCTCTATTTCAAGAAGCAAATACCCTGAGAATGATAACTCAACTAGAATTCTAATGATAGCCAACATTTGACTAGGCTCACACATCTGGTGCTTCATGTGGGAATGTTGTCTGATGATAACAGACCATGTTATGTGACAAGTTGGTGATCGTAAATTGGCTTTTTTTTGGTGTGACTCGTGGAATGGTCACCTGCCCTTGCTAGAAATGGACAAATGTACAAAATGTAATCATCTAATGAATGGAATGAGAAATTAGTGTGTTGTGGACATGGTAGCAGCACTCTCTAATGGGAAATCAAATGAATGATCTAAGGGTGAGTGATCCAGTGAAATTAGAGCTAAACGAATGATTTTATTTTGTTAGTTTCCAAGCCTAATAGAATAATATGGTGTGGGACCAAATCAAGGAAATACTCTATGAAGTTGGGATACCAAATTTTGAATCTGAGATGTGAATCAAAGGAATGGCTATAAGCTATGTTGGAAAAATGTTGTTCTTCCTAAAGCTAGGGCCTTCACCCAGAGTGCCATGCACAAGCATACTCACAGGGGATAGAATTCAATTGGTTGGGATTCACGAACTAAATTAGTGTTTAATGTGTAGATCAAATGAGGAGAGTGTAAACTATATATTACTCAATTGTGAGGTGGCCTTGCAGTGTTGGAATTGGTTGTTCAAGAATTTGGACTAGCATGGGGCAAGATAGGATGATTTGCACTCTTTTCTCAAAAGTTGGCCAAGTTTAAAGGAAAACTCCTATTGGGAAGATATTTGGACTATCTCCCTTTTAATTATCTTGTGGAAGATTTGGAAAGAATGCAATAGGTGTATCTTTCAAGGAGCAGAGAGAAGTTTGAAGTAGCTAATTATTGGCATAAAGGCTGGTACAATAGAAATTTTAAACACCTATGCCCCACGACGTATGAGAGCAACTTATTCCAAGTGGAATGATAGGTTGATGAAGGTCTGGAAAGGACTAAAAATGCCAAAGCACTATGACAATTTGGCATTCAACTCCTAGAATAAGAGAAAGGAAGCCAAGTGGATGTGCCCTCCCAATGGAATGTTGAAGCTAAATATTATATATGTGAGTGTATCTAATTTAAAAAGTTTATTTTTTATAATTTTTAATATATTATAGGATATATAATATCATATATTAATCTTATACATTATAATTACTTCCCGTCGAGAATTAAAATTACCCATTCTTAAGGAAAAAAACTTCAAGCATTGTTTATTTTGGGAGAAAGCAAAGAATGGTTACCTATATGACAATGCAACGTGTAAATTCAATCCCAACAGCTTGCACTACAACTCTACCATGCCGTACAAAAGTTTTGCGCCGCTTTAGGGAATGGGTCATGGATGTCTGTGACATGTGCGACGCCTAAGAGTCCACACGTGCAACCCCGAATATTACGGACGACGATGCACATGGTCTGTGGTGCACACTCTGTAGGGGCAAAAGTAAAATTTAGGCAGCTCGCAGTGACAATTTGCACCGGCGCATGGATGCCTGCCCCATCATGTATCATACATCGTTGTGACCCACGAGGCTGCTGTACTGTCTGCTGGTAACGGTCTGAGTTATTGAACCCTACTGTCCTTGTTAAGCCATCACCTCCGAGTCCCATCAATGCCTCCTGTTGTCAAAAAGCGGAAATTGTAAAAACTGAGAGATTTAAAACAAGCAGGAATTTTAAACGCGGGAGATTTAAAATGATGGGCGGGAGTTTTAAAATGATGAACATGCCTTTTTCTTAAGGAGGATTAGCGGCGCCCTCAAAGCAGAGCCTGGTTGAGAAGAATGAACAGAAAGATGAAGATGATAGCACCAGGCAAAGTGGATTACATCCAAAGGCACGCCATAGAGTCCTGCGATGTGTGAATTGTGAGCAAAAATAAACTTGTATCACAGAATGGTCAGTACAGTATATTTATTTTTTCAACTTTCAGTTCATGTATTTTTCTGAAAGAAAATGTTAACCTGTTTTTGTTTTAATATTGCAGCCGAAATTTACAAATATTTTCTACGTCATTGTTTGAGCTATAAATATTTTCTCACTGCAATTTGAAGGTCTAGGGAAGAAATGGGTAAAATAGATCTCATGAATTTTCCAAACGATCTGTTGTGTTCTCAGATTTTAACAAGACTCCCTCTGAAGGAAGCCGTTCGCTTTTCTGCGGTTTCTCGAAGATGGTGCAGAGCGTGGACTCGGTTGCCCCATCTCAAGTTTTCTGATGAGTTTTTTGATTGTATCTGTACAATGAACATCCTGACTTGGTTGCCCCATCTCAAGTATTCTCATGAGTTTTTTTATTCTATCTTTACTACTCCTACAATGAACAGCCTGACTCGCCAAATTAAGCCTGAAGATATAATCAACAAGATTATTTTTTTGCAGTGTGGTGGCCTGGAAACTTTTGAGCTTTGCAATTGTGATGGGTTTGGAAGTAGCATTGACAAGTGGCTTCTGTGGATTTCTTTATCAGGTGTGAAGTGCATAGATTTGAAAAACAGGGACAATCCGATGGAGGTTTCCGAGTCGATCTTTTCATGTGTGACACTCAAATCTGTGTCTCTCGATTATTTTATGGTGAGAAAGGTGCCTGCCCAATTTAAGGGTTTCCCTCAACTTGTAACATGCTATCTTAAATTCGTTAGCCTAAGCCAGGAGGCATTTGAGGCGATTTTAAAACTATGTCGCCTTCTTCAAAGTTTGACGTTATCCCATTGCGGATTCCCTTCAAATCTGAGAATAATTTCCTCCAGTCTTAAGTCTCTCGCTCTTCTTCGACCGTACGGTGAAGAAATCTGTCCGATGGAAGCAAATTGCCCAAGATTAGAAAGCATTAAAATTATTGAATGCCACAGCTTGGTAATGGGGAGCATATGCTTACCTGTATGTGTCCATTTGGAAACTGACTTTCAACATCTTAAGCATTTTGTAATGGTAGAATCGTTGAAGAAAATCACTTGTTTCGATAAAGTAGATTTCAGTCATGCCCAGCTTCTGCTTCTGCAAAGCTTTCCTCGCTTGGAAGAGTTGTGCATTGAATCTCCCTTATTTGTGTCATACCCAGAAGTAAGTAATTCTGTTCTTTTAATCTGCATAAGAAAAATTCGTTTCCAATCATTTGAAAACGGCTTAGAGCAATGCTGTAAATGCAGGATGCAGCAGAGATGAGTCTACGACTATCAAAGTTGAAGACATTTACTGTGAATATTGGGTTGCGTGAGAGAGAATACGAAAACTATGTGGCCGTTTTGTGCGCCATTTTGAAGGGCGCACCTCTGTTGAAAGCAGTCGAAATTGTAAACGATGGTGCTCTTGATGGGTTTGATGGTGCTCTACAAATTGTAAACGATCTTGCTGAGCGCTTCCCGTTGACCAAAATTTCACTGTCAAAGAGGAGGATAGTAAATCCAGGTGGGCGATAAAGTGAAACAATACTTCACGTGTTCTCAAAGTTTTGATTTTGGTAACAGTAAAAGCGTCTATCGTTTTGGTTTCATAGAAGTTGTGCACCCAGCTTTATTCAAAGCAAAAAGATGTTAAGAATACGAAATTGTGAAGTTTGGTGCATTTCTATAGAATGTAGTTCCCTGTAGTAGCTCTTGTTAACTTGTCATGGATCATCGTTCAGGACATAGCGTTTGATAGGTGGTTTGGCGTTTGTATAGAGAATTTTGTTTTTCTTGTTAAACTCAATTATCAACGGGACATTTTCAAAGAATTATGTTGTGGGGATCAAATTTTTGTTTATAGGATTTGGTAAAATTATAAATGAGGGTTTACTAGTTTTAAAATTATTATTTATTTTTGAATTAAGGTTTACAAATTTTTGTTAGGTTTGTAATATTAATTATTTATTTTAATAATAAAAATCTTTTAAGAAATTTTGATGTAAGTTGATTAATTGTTTAATGTTAATTTGTATTTTTAAATAAATTTTGAAAGCATCATTATTATCATATATTTATATTTGATTGTAATAATTAATTCCATTTACATGGTAACACTAAGTTAGATTGTTATTTATTATAATAAATTTATATGGATAGATGAAATATGGTGTTCAAAGATAGAGAGGGAGGATCAATTAATCACATGTGCAAAGTGTTAGTCCAAAGGCCATTCAAATTTCAAATGTATAAGAAAGCAAACCACATAAGGGAAAAATGATAATAGGGAGGAAAGCAAAATAGGGAATCGGGATGTAGCCAATAAGAAAGGGTAGACAAAAGATCATGGAAACCTTAGGGAAGTTCAAGTAGATGGGGAGGAGTATGAGGAAGAAAATGAAGTAGAGATTGTTAAGGAGCAGGTGACTTTAGAGATAGGGAAGAATGTTGAGCAAAAGCATGAAGTGGAAATGGGTAGACTGTGTAAATGAGCAAGGGAAAAGGAAGATAGAGATGAGCTAGTTGTGCTTTTTTAAAAGGTTTTTGATTAATGGTTGGAGAAGAAAGGGATTTGGTGGGGAGATAGAAAGGAGGGGATGGTGAGAACAAAGAAGAATCGAGTCAAGAAATTCATGATGAAGTTGAGGAAGGCAAAGTAGACTAGCATGGAAGAGAACCATTGAACAAAGTCATAAGTTGGAAATTGTAGGTTGTGCCAAGGGGAAGATGAAGCTCAAGTCAAGGGAGGGTGTTAACCTTCTAGGGTTGCCATGAAAATCACAACTTGAAATGTTAAGGGCTTAAACGCCCCTAATACAAAGCACTTGATCAGGGGTCAATTTGATCAAATGAGCAGTAACATAATTTTATTGCACAAAACAAAACTCTCAAAAAAAGCAACTATTTTGATGGTTAAATGTAAGTTTTTAGAAGGCATAATGGAACCAATTCAAGGAGCTTTAGGGGGATTAGGAGTACTGTGGAATCCAAAGAAAGTAATATCAAAAGTTATTGTCACACTCATATTGGTAGTTGATCAAAATCATGAATCAGTGGTTCGCATAAGAGATGTACATAATTAATGTATATGGCCAAATAACAACAAATGCCAAGAGAGATTTATGGAATCATCTTGTAGAAATTGGTCAAAATTTTCCAAGGAAAAAATTAATTATAGTTGGTGATTTCAATGCAAGTAGAAACAACTTGGAAAAAATGGGGGGGTGTCATCTAAATTATCCCAGTTTCAAAGAGATTTCCAACATTTTATTACTGAAGTTGGGGCCAGAGATGTGGAGACAAAAAATGGCCTTTACACTTGGACGAATAGAAGAAGAGGGATCTCATCAATAACAAGAAGGATTGATAGATTTCTACTCATCGGGGAATGGGAGGCAATCTTGACCACTTGTGAGACTAGGATTTTTCCTATAAGTGGAACAAATCACTATACAATCCAGCTAATTTTCTATCTAGATCATCTTCCTTTGAGAAGCCCTATCAAGTTTGTGAATGTGGCTAAGAGATAGCTCTATGGGGGATGGCAGAATGGTGGAATTGCAGTGTGGGGGGCGAAGGACCTAAGATGTACTCTTTGTTCGAGAAGCTCATGTATGTGAAAGTGATGTTGAAAGAATGAAATAAATAACACTTTAGGAATATTTTTGAGGAGAAAACAAGACTACAAGAAGAAATTCAAGAGATAAATGAACAAATCATCAAATGGTGAATGAGGAAGGCAAAATTCAATAGGGAGAAACAACTAGCCCAAGAATATGTAGAAATTCTAGAAAGGGAGGTGTCCATCTCCTACAATGATTTCATAACTGGGCTTCTACAACCACAATTCAGAAATTGGACATCTAACTTGAATAGTCATTCAACCACTATGAAGGTGCATTTAACTTGTCAACCCAAGGACGTAAACTTGAAATGGGTTAGCACTGTATGTGCACTAGGGGCTCAAGTAGTCACTGCATACTACAATTAAGAGACATAATGCTGAAAGTAAATTGCTAAAAAGGAAATAAAGCAAACATTAAGCATCAACCAACAACTATGTTGAACTGAAATGCAAAGCGAGAATGAAAGCTTTGAGCAACAAACATGAACTACTCTGTTTGCTTTGGCTACAGGAACATACACAAAATGGACTTCTAGTGGCTGCAGGAACAGTCAATGCCAGATTTCAAACTAAGTATCAAATGACAAGTAATACTAAGCTACTGCTAAACTAAGAGAACATATTGCTCACCAAGTGGGCCCCCTTGGATAAGTATCCTGTAAACTAACAACAATTCAAATGTTCGAACTCATATCTTTATTTTCATTCATTGTAAATTGCGCATACAAAGAGTAATGTATCTGTATTACTGAAAACGAGAGTACAATGTAAGATCGTGCATCCCCCAAAAGAAGGAGCATCAAAGTATTATTTATACTACAACTAACAAGGCAGTCAACTCCACGACTGGGAGGATGCCATTTAGGGAAAGCAGGGGAAAGTGGAGCGACAATAGTTACGCATGCATGGAATTTGGTTAGACATGCAAGTCAAGCATAGATCCAGCACAACAACAATGCCCGTGCATGCTCGATCATTATGGTCCACTGCAAGGCGGTTACATGAAGAATCTCTGCTGTCGGCTGCCTTTGACCTGGAGCGGCTCTTCAAATGGACGTTATGGTGCATGCCCAGCCAGAGGTGTCTTCCATAACTTGGCATATTAAATCTGCAGTCCAAGGTTAGTACACATAATAACTGCACATCAATAACCACTCTAAGAAACACTCATTAATTGCATGTAAAATCAACATAGACGACCCACATATTATGCCAAACATCGTTAAAGCTTTGCAGAGATAGGTTAATGCCAAATATTAATGGTTTGAGGGAAACATTATGCCAATACCATCATTTAAGCATTAAGATCCATGACATCAATGAGCAATTAGACTATAGATTTAAGATCCATGACATCATGGTTTTAGTGACATGAATTTATGAATTTGGTGGAATTTATGAACTTATAATGATGAATTTATAATAGTATATGTTTTATGACTACCTACTAGATCATGATTTCTCTTGTTGGAAAATTGTAATATATATATATGCATTAGACATAAAATGAGCTTTCTGTGAATGTTTCAAGTTTATTGTTAGTATGTACACATGTATTAAAATTACATATAGTTCTTAAATTTTGAAATTTGTATGTGTAGACATCCAAATTTGACCAAGTTCCCACATGGTCAAACCCGTCTACTTTATTCATCTATTTCATCAATATTAATTAAATGATTTATTTAATTAATCCTAAAGTCCCTAAAGTATTTAATTTAACATTTAAATACTTTACCTTACACCTTTTCCTCTCTAAATTAAATAAACATATCGATTTATTTAATTTAGTCATTTGACCTTTTTAAAATCAATTATAAATTCTTCCTTTTTCTCTCTCCTTGTCATATCCTCCATAACCCTCTTTTAATTTGGATTAAGTTAATTAATCCATGATTAGGATGTGCACTCCTTAATCAAGATTAATGTCACATCCTCCATAATCTCCCACTTGCTTCTAATCCCTTATTAATTTCCTTAATCATGTATTTGCACTAACTATCAATGATTAGCCCGTACCACCGATCAGTTTGCTATTTGTAACATCCAAGTCCGTCAACCTCACACAACTATTTAATAGCAAGTAGTATATTAATCCAGGATGCGCCAAATTTATTCACAACCACCAGGTAAATTGAAATGGTTGTCTGACCTAAATTTCCCATTAATGGGTGAGCATTTATTTTTGAACTACCACAACATTGCCATCTAAACTTGTTGTCCCACCTAAATTTATGCCTAAATTTTCTGCTCCACTCTGCATTTGGGTCCTCTTAGGTTTTGTTTCGTGTTTGCCTCTATTGCAGCCCTCAATACCAGATCTACAGGTGCTTTTAACAACGGTCATTTCTTGGGGTGTAGTAGAATATGTCAGGAGAGCCAATGGGTATGAAAATCCTTCCTTTGTGTATACACTCAAGATGAACAGAGGATAATCATGCAGTTACAAAGACAGGTGTGGGAAGTTATACATAGCACAATTTGGTGCAGTAAATCAAATAGAGCTCAATTATCGGCTTGAATAGCTTCACATTGGAATGTAATGATGAGAGAGCACAACCCACCTTTACCAAAAAGATACAATTTAAAAAATAAAAGAATCCTCTGATCTTAATAAGTTACACAACTGGATATTTCATATTTTTGGAGGAGCGACCAGTCTGTGCTTTTATTTCTGCCATACATGAACAACCAAGTTCTTTCAATATTGTTTTTTATATCTTTTATTTTTCCTATTCCAAATAGGAGATTTTACTTCATTTATTTTTGTTATTCGAAACCAATTGCATATGATTTCACAAGGGTAAAATAATGGAGCATATACTTAGCATATACACTTTTTATCATTTTGTGATATGAACAATTGTCATTTAACACACAATGATGCCCATGAAATGTAATATGGCTAGTGGGTAAGCGATTCCTGTTTTATAGGCATGTACATCCTTTTTTAATAGTGTTTCCATTTTTTTTGTTAGATCTCTATAACCGCCTTATCTAGATATATAAAAACAATAGTCTTCCATATTATAATATAAAATAACTTATTTTTTTAGTTTATTAAATCTTCCATCTATGCATGAAAACCTATGTGCATTGCAAATATTTTGAAATTTTGGTATATTTTAACTTTGATCAATTCATTTTTGTATGAATATCTATTAGAGAATTCAATCATCCATGGTGCAAGAAATTTTTATTTTATATATTTAATTATTTTCATATCTTTGAAATCTTCATATCTTCATTATATTCTTATATAGTTAGTTAAACATTAACATTCCATTGACCTAAAACCAAAAAGTATTGCACTAGGAAAAGTGTATTGTGTATTACGGATTATGGTGCAGTTCACTAGTAAAAGTGGGTTAAGATTGATTATACCCTAACATCCCCCTGAAATGTTAAATAAAATAAGCTTAAGTGATAAATCATTGGAATTTCATAAGGAAACTCAAAATCATATAGATTTAAAGAACTCAATAAAATGTGGTTTATTTAGATTTTAGGAGACATATGGAATTGAAATGTAAAACATATTAGGAAATAAAAATGTAATTAAATTTGAATTGATAATGATTATTAATTTGTGAAGGAAAATAAAATACACCATATTAGAATTTAAAAGCCCTACACATAAAATAGATAACTTAGATGACATAGAAATATATTTACAAGTATATATATGTATTTTTTATTAGTTATTAATGAGAATCATGAATTCAAATAAAAATAAACAAAGGGGCATGCATAAGGTTTGGTTAAAAATGGCTAAAAAAAATGGGTTGCAAATTTCAAGGGAAAATTGGGTGTCCTAAATAGGTAGAACAAATGGTGATTCTTAGTAGAGAAAATTATAGTGTTCAAAATCCATAATCTTTTGTTAGAAGTGAAAAAATAGATGTTCTGTAAATCAGGCCATCTGCCATAGGGAGTAGTCTAAATAATCACCAATTTTTTCCCTTTTAATTTGAAAATCATCCTGTTGTAGCTCTAGCATCCCTATTGATTCGATACACAAGCATTTCACAATGAAATCCGAGGATATTTGAGGAATTTTTTTGAAATGGGGCACTTCAAATTTGTGAAATTTGAGAGTGCCAACATCATGAATGGACAATCGAACTATGGATATACTTTAGAAGGTGGACTTCACTAAGTATTATTTATGATGGATTGTGAGATGAGGTAATGTTTAAAAAAAGCTTTGAAGTTGGGACATATATGAATGTAATAGCTCTCCATTTAATGATTCATTAAAGGGGTAGTGATTTTGGCATTCAACTATTTCTCTTGTTGAATAGGGATGATGATGGACATGATTTTTTGTTGGGCTGAGAGCTTTTGCAAACATATTCATCATGTCTCAAAATACCTTTTCTTGGAACTTTTTCTAATTTGTCTCTATATTGTGACCTTGTTGGTGAGGTTGTGGATTGACACAAGGGGCCTTGTTTCTTTATAGTCATTTTTAATATTTTTCTTGGCATGCAAGGTTAGGTGGTTAAACCATGATATCTTCAAGGGGCACAAATCCTACTTTGTGTGTCAAGGATGTATCCCCTTGTTATAATATGAAACATTTTTTCTAAAAGTATTGGTAGTAAATCCATCATAAAGAATTAAAAGAGTTAAAGGTGGATCTTATGTTGGGGGATCTTATGGTCATATCCCCTTTGGTATATATCAAATAACTATGCTTAAAATGATTTGAGAGAAATCCTTGTGAGAACATGACCTGCTTCCTATAGGGATTGACGTTCTCAAATTGGCATTTCATGAGCAAAATTGTCTAATGTATTCAGATACTAGACTTGTTTAAAAATTTGAATATCTAAACATTTGTTTTTAAATTTATAAATTCTTCCTATAATAAAAGATTTGAACTGCAAAAGCATTACTTTTATTGCATATGCATAAATAAACTTTGGGATATATAGACATTTATATGCAGAAATACACATCACTTACTACCACATAAATATGAATGTCTTCTTTAACAATCATGGTAATGTAAATGATCTCCATCATGCTCATTCCTTTTTATTTTATGGACCTTGTAAATTTTCTTGTCAATGTAAGAATCTTAAGATCTTTTGTAATGTGTGACTTTGTTAATTATAGTTTTTATTATTTGCTCATTCCTTTTTATTTTATGGACCTTGTAAAATCTAGAATGAATTGTTCCATATAGAAATTTTTTATAATATGCATACTTTATTTATCAGGTTGGAGAAACTTTGGTGGATTTAATTGTAGATGAAAATCATGATACTTTAGTAAGTTGGGGACAAATACAGGGTCCTCCACAGAGTCCTAGGAATTTGGTTTGCAATCTAGGGAGTCTCTGAATAACATAGAAAATAGGCAAAAGGTATTGTCTACTCTTGCAGTTTGTCATATGGCAAAGGAATATGTCATCAATTTAGAGGATATTCCTGGTATATTGAGTGTACACCATCATTTACTTAATAGCCTAACAATTGAAATTAAGGGCTTGACAATGGTACTAATTCACGAAAAATCTAATATTTTAACGTATAAATGTAAATGTAATATATGGATTCCATCCTCTTAAAGTTAGTGTAATATATAAATGATATATATGGATTCCATCTCAATAGAAGAAGAAAGAGTTAGTATTATGCAACAACACAGTAAGTATATTTTTTAAAAAGAATTTTAGTAATTTGCATAACAATACTTCTTGTTTTTATTTCATATGTTAAATACATGTCATTGTAGGTTTGGATGATCAAGAAAGTACTCAACGACATCAATTACCTTTCTCGATTGATCTAAACCAAACAATAATAGATGAAATACAACTTATAGATGGTAATTTTTTAACTATTAAGTGTGTTTATTAACTTTATAGGAAATTAGTCAATTCCTATCTCTAATCAAATTTCTAATCTTTATAAATTTACTATTGTTTATATTAATTACATAATGTAGTTTTACACTTGAAAACTTTATCTATGTTGATGTGTTAAATATGTGTCATTGCAGCTTCAGAGGATCAACAAAATAGTAGAGAATACATGTTACCTTTTTCTATTGATCTTAACCAAGAAATGACAATGGAGACAATACAAAGTGGAGATGGTATAAAAATTATAGAACACACTTCAATCAATTTTATGTTTTTAATTTGTAAATTATTTTTTTCTATGTTGATGTCTCAAATGTGCATGTTATTGTGGCTTTAGATGATCAACAAAACACCCAGCAACATATGTTTCCATTTTCTATTGATCTTAACCAAGAAGCAACAACAATGGATGTAATGCAAAGTAAAGATGGTAACAATATGGTAATTTGAAATTTCTAAATTATAAATAAGTTTTTATTTGGTGGTCTAATTTATTTACCATTTAGCTAATTAATCAAATTTATGGTTTGTCTTGTTACTGTGTAGTCAACTTTTCATCCATCTAGTGGCATGAGGAGGCTAGATTTTGATGATCCACCACAAATGTAAGATTTGTCTGAGACATAAGATCAATTCGACTATTGGAATGTGTAGTTATTCTACATACACTTGGTATGTAGATCTTGAGATGACATATGTAACATTTTGAGTTGGTATAAATGCCAATTTTGTATATGTGTAGAGAATTATTCTACAATTTTATATATAAAAGTCTATATACAATATAATTTTTGTTGACCCCTTTCACATAGGTTTTGACATTGATGTGAAGGGTTGATTTTGACACTTATAGTGTTGGCATATATTCTGAGGTCTTTTGTATTTAATGATCATCGAGGTTCATTTTGGTTTGGTACATTTCTGGTGATACCTTTTTGCATACATTTTTGTAATTCATTGAAGGCTCAGTTCTATTGGTTTGGTCACAAAGGAAACATAAATTTTTTAGTCACAAAATTATGCAGAGGCTATGGGACTTTTGGAAACACACAATGATTTGAAGGATTTTCTATGAAGCAATCTCAAACCCTCTTCTAGGCACCCTACAGGAGATAAGCCTCAAAGTTTCACTTATGACTTTAAACCTTCACTTATGGACCCAAACCCTTGGGAAGCTTTTAAAAGACTCAAAAAAACTTGTCTTGAATGGTTTCAAGCCCCAAACCTCTGACTTAAACACAAACTCACTTTTTGCACCTTGACTAGGCTTCTAGCCCAACTAGGCCTCTAGCAATGGTTTTTTTTTTTACTTTTCACTCAACTTTTTCTAACAACTTTTTGTAAAGGACTCCCAAAATAAATGACTGATTAAGATGTATTTTGTGATGCTACACAACATACCAAAACCTTGTTGGCACTTGTTTTGGATCAGACCTACCAAAATCTGTTGTTTCCTCAAATTTAAGGCCCAATTAGCCCACTTTTTCAAAGCAACCCCTCTCTAAACTTATCCCCTAACTATGAAACTTTCAACAGTATCTTAAAATGTTTCCAAACCAAGGATTTTCAAGTTTTTAGGTGCCTATGACACCCTTGACACCCTCAAACACAAAACCCTCACCAAATTGCTCCAAAACTAGTATCTTTGACCTTTATGAGAGGTCAACTTTGACCTTTAGTATCTTTTGATGGGTGATGATTCAATCCAAGCCCTCTTGCACACGTGTTCACTGTGCCAAAATGATTCACTGTGTCCAATGGCAGCTCACCAGAAGTTGATTTGGTATTTTTCCAACGAGGTGATTAAGTGAGTTTTAATTGGTTCAGAACATCTGATTGTTGCAGAAAGTTCAACTGAGCAACTTTGATGATTAATATTTTTCACCTCGTAACTCCTTTTGCCGAGCCGTCTTTTGCATTCAAATCTCTGGACCAATGTCTACATGCCTGCAAGTTTTTATGTCTCTAGGAGATGATACAAATTTAAATAAATTCTAGAGTTAATAAAAAATAATTATATATAGAGTGCGAAGATATTATATTTTTCTTATGGTTTTAAAAATATTTGTATAATTTAATAAGTTTAACAATTAAAATATTATATATTTTATAATATTAATTTAAGTAATTATTATTTATTTTTATTTTTGAAATATAAATTAATTATTTATTCTCAAATTTATTTTTATTATAAATTAAAATTATATAAAAATAAAGCATATGATTGAATAAAAAATAAAGGTAAGTATTTTAAATATTTTGGTCATGTCTATTTAACATTTTTAATATTTATGTCAAGAATTTTAATATAAATTCTATGTGGTTATTATAAATTTAATTAATTATTATTTTTGAAAAAAATATTAAACATATTTAAAAAGGTTTGTTTGTTGCAAATTAGGAGCAGTTTTGTTATTTGAAGATAAGAAAAATTGAGAGTACCTCGTTGTGGTTTTGTTCTATTTTTTTAACAATGATGAGGAAAGGTGATTTAAATGTTGTCAAAAATGCAAACCCTTTGATCACCCGTGTATAATTGTTTTTTTTTGCAATTTTTTTGTATAAACAATTATTTTCCTTTGTATGAGAAGATCTATTAATAACAAACATTTGGTTTTGTGAACCATAATTTTGAGTTCAATTGTTCATTTATGGTTAAGATCAGGGTCCAATTAAGGTTATGATTTAATTAGGGTTCAAAGTTAAGGTTATGATTCTATCCATCATTCTTGAAATGCACGGGCTCGCCACATAATGGAGATCAGCCTGCCCTAACTCGAGCTCTTGCATTTGCTTGCAAGTTTCCAAAATATTTCAACATATCCATTGGCGCCCTCCTCATCACGTGGTCCTCTGTTGAAAGTTTCTAAAGTCTTAAATATTGGTGCCCTCGCCATCTTCAATGTGAAGCTTCTTGAGCTCCTTCCTCTTGGTCGTGTTCCATCTCTGGGGAATATGGCATTCCTCTGTTTGTTGGGATGTTTTTTGAGGACCTATCAACAAACATCTGATGCGTGCCTCAGAGTCTCTTCATTGGTGCACATTTAAAGCCTCTATGGCCTTTTCAACAGTCATTTTGGTGTGCCTTCAACCCACGGTTTTCCCTCATGCGTTGGCTCCACTCCATCGAGCCCCTTGAGCTGCTCCATTTTGTGCATCCTTGCATTCACCATGGCTCCCCTGTTGCATTTTGATGGATGTTCACAGCCTCTTCTTTTTGATGTGTTCTCGTCACAAGCGCAGATCTCTTCATGCGCGGGTTCCCTCAAAGGTTCCCTGCAAGTTATGACGCCTTCCTGATTTTGCTCTGACCCGCATTTGTTTGAGATCTCTGGTGCCGGCTCGTTCCTTCAAACCGTTTTGCTTTTGCTCAGAAGTTTTGTAAGGATTTCAACAAATCCATTTTATATATTAGCGCCTCCCCATTATTTGCTTAAAAGCTCCTGCGGACTTTTCAACAAATCCATTGCAATGGCTTTGTTTCCTTTTGCCGCGCCCCTGTTGAATCAATGGCATCCTGCATTCCTTGCGTGCATTAGAAGTTATTACACCCTTTTCAACATACTTCATTTGATGTATTATGATTTGTTGTAGAAAGGGTGTTTCCCTTGGTTCAGTTTTTGAAGATGGTATGGTCTGTTTGTTGACGAACGGGTGGCTTGTTCGGCATTCGTTGTGTGTGTCAAGGTTTCGCTGGTGGATGGTTGTTGTGTTATGTGGTGCTATGCCTTCTTGGGAGAATATGTATGTGCTTCCTTTTGTTTCTTCATCCCAGATACCTTGGGAGGGGGTGTGGACTTGTTCTACTGTTGATCTTGCTTTCTACTTGTTTCTACAATCGCATTGTTCTATTGAGGTGGATATTGCTCCTATTGAGGTGGAGTTGGTGATTGTAGGCCTAGTGGGAGGCGCTTCTCTCCTTTGTTGGTTCCTATTGAGGTGGAATGTGCTTGCTTTCATGGGAGTTTCTACTGGTAGCTATGGTCTGCTCTTCTTCCTCTCTGTTAGAGGGGAGCCCCAACCTATTGAGGTGGTTTTGGGGCTGGTTTCAGGATGGTGGTTGCTTCTGGAAGATTGTTCCTATGCTATGATTGGTGATTCTTACCCTTTGGTGGTTGAGAATATGTTTGGCTCTAACTTGTCTTTGAGCAAAAGATTTGCAGTTGGTTTGTTGTTGCAGCTGGGTTGTGGCCTCCTGAGTGGTAGGTCTAGGGTTGTGGTTCTTTGTATTCAGTGGCTTTTGGTCTCGTGCCAGGAATGGGTTGTAAGCCTGTTTTTGGCTTGGACTACCTTGGGTCCTTAGTTTCTACTAAGTGTCTGTTGTTAATGGCTCCTTGGGCCTTGTTTTGTTGGGACCACACCCCTATTGTGCTGCAGTGTTTTTGATGGTCCTTTGGGTCTTGTTCTAAGGGGTTGCACCCTTGTTTTTTGGTTCTTCTGGTTGGCCTGTAGGGCCTTGTTCTAAAGGGATGATACCCTTATTTGCCGCTTTTGATTTCAAAAACATAATAACTTCTAATCATTTTATATATTTAAAAATTGAAAATTTGACATCATTTTACAAATTATATGACATATTTAATAAAAAAAATATTTAATTATTTTATACTCAACAAAAAATATTTACTAACTTTTCCACATATTTATATTGTAAAATAATAATAATAATATATTAATAAACATAAAGCACACTATTGTATCTTTTATATTTTCATAATTATTTTTTAAATATACTTCATTTACTCATTAACTACTCATTTTAAAAAGTCGCAGTCGGCATACTAAGTATGCAGCATTGGAATTTTTCTCTACCACACAAACTTAATATTTTCGCCGTAAAAAATTTCGCCTTTGTATTAAATTTTAAGCAAATATATATAACTGTAATATTTTTTTTTGTTGCCGACACCACTGTACTTTGCTGAAAAATCAAAAACGCAGGGGGCTGTCAGCGACGCTGCACCATTATTTAGGAGCTAGTACAGGTTGTCCCTTCGTCTGACAGATCAGGTCATGGATGGGGATGGTGATAAGACTCGGCTGTTTCTTCTCCCACGTTTCAAAACTTCCATCCTTGTCAGTTTCAACGGAAACAAAGAACAGCTCACATCACGTCCTTTCAGCGTGAGTACGATACTCTTGGCAGCGGGTATGTCAGATGGATGGCAGCGGATGGGCATCGATGCCATGCGGTGCAAATTGTCACCCCTATAGACATTGCCTAAAATTTATATGAGGGCTTGCCATCTGTCTTGAAAAATACAAATAATTTACAATTTTTTGGCTGACTATCAGCTAGTTAATAAACACATGATTCCAGATTTGAATGGGAAAATCCCATCTTCAATGCATTTCGTCATTTAGTTTCTGTGTCAATTTGGGGCAAGTATTGATGTATTTATATGGTTATGAATAGTGAGTTTTTGGTGTATGATGGGATTTATGGGTACTTAGTTTTGTTTGTATTTAATTTTATGTTTATTGTTATATTTGTGTTGATGTGTATGTAATTATATTTTAATTGATTTATTTGTGTGATTCTTAATTTGTAGTCGTAAAGGTATTTTCGTCATTGTTTGGTTGTAATTTTTATTCATATAAATGTAAAATCAAAATCAAACATTTTGGATAGTTTGTTTCATTTGTAGTTTGGTTTCAAGTTAAATATGTGAAAAAATTCACAACTTGATGTTATCTTCATGTAGAAAAAAACTAATTTCATTCATTGTGATCATCCATTTGTCATAATTGGTCATATATAATCACATGCTCATCCTAGTGCATGTGAATCACCTAGTAATTATTTAGTTTTCTTATTGAATGTAGGTTGACAAATGTTCCACAATCATTATTGTTTTTCTCCATTTCTCTTTCAACACATATAAGTTCAACTATGTTTGTTCATAATGCATAATTTATGCCAATAATGGATCAAAGTGGTGTAAAGGATTTGTTGTCATCAATCTTAAAACAATTTTGTTAAGAAACAAGGTGAAACTATTGCAATAAAATCTTCTACAATTGTATACAAATCTAAAATTTGTTTCTTTAAACAAGACTTATCATAAGATTATTCAAGTAATTGCATAAATAAACAATGAGAAATAAATCAACAAGCCACATGAACACAATATTTGTGTGGAGAAACCAATTTTGAAGAAACTCCACATGAGAAAAAGAACAAGTATATATTAATCTTCAAATGTAAGATACATTCAACACACTAATACTCTCTTCACTTTGACAACACTTCAAAAACCTCTATGTACCTATAAAATGATCATTAAAAACCATCATCCCATGCTTTCAATGTATACACACAAAGAAAGGGAAAAATCATGAATGGTTTACTAAAACCATAGTATCATGCAACACCATGCCCACCTTGGAGAGCATCTTCCAAAAATACCAAATGAATTAATGATTTCACATGAACATGATATTGGCATAACCAATTGGCCCATAGAATAGTAAATATACCTACAAAGGCATCTTAGGTGTCATAACCCCCGATGGATCAAATCCCCAAATATTGCACTCCAATATGGAGTAGCCAACTCATGTGGGTCTCATCTATCATACAAGATTATCCACTCATCAATCCTTATTCCTAAAATTTAGAATGTCCATTTAGTAAGTTTAGAGTCAATCATAATTGCCCCCATTATGCTTCACCTTCTTCATGAATGCATATAGTAAGGAATGTTAGGATCCCTAGGGAATCTAAAGAGTACAATTTTAATATTTCATTACACCCTAGGTATCCAAGGACAATTTTTCGGAGTGTTGTCCATATACATGAATTTTATATAGGATTGCAAGGTAAACGACACCTTAGTCCTAACATTCTCCCACTTGAAAATATACATTGATAGAAAAAATAAATATAAATAAGTGCAAATATCAAGGCCCATGACCTTCCTACATTGAGAGAAAATATTTATGGTCACTGGATTTGTAAGTGAATCTATTTTAACATTATCCAAAGTGGCATCCTTCTCTAATAATACCTTACCATTTTTAACCATTTCTCTCACAAAGTGACACGATACATCAACATGCTTACTACAAGTATGATACATATGATATTTGGCCAAACAAATAGCACTTTGATTATCACATCCATTTCTAACAATCTTATAATCAAAACTAATACTTGTATCAAGTATTTGCAGCCAAACTACCTCCTTGGTGGATAAAGAAACCCTGGGTGTACTCTTACTTATATGACTCATGTCACCTCCAAACAAAAAGAAAACATAGCCACAAAGTAAACCTTTGACTATCCAAGTCACATGCCCAATTTACATCAACAAATTTATTTGTATGTCTAATGACTTGTCCACATTATTAGTACCATAATAACGCAAATAGTAATTACAAATTCCACTCAAATGTCTAAATACCCTCTTAATAAAATTCAATCTTCTCTACTAGGGTTAGACATAAACCTACTCAAAACTCCCACTACTTTGGAAATATTTGGTCTAGTGCAAACCATAACATATATCAAAATACAAACATAACTCTAATCATAAGACAAATTAGAAATTCTATCAAATAATAATTAAATTTAGGACTTGTTTCTAAATTAATCTTTGTACAGGCAAGAAATGGAATACTAACTGGTTTATAATCATGCATACCAAACTATCACAAAAATGGTATCAACATATTTACTTTGACTCAACCAAGGATTTTTTTATATCTAATCCATATTGATATTGATCCCAAGAAAATGTTTTGTAGCCCCCTAATACCTTCATGTTGAATGTGCTAGAAAGCTAAGCTTTGAGCTCCCTAATTATTACCTTGTTATTACCAATAAATAACATATTATCCATATATGTAAGATGATAATTAGTGGTTGGTTAGGAACAATATTAATATAAACATGATAATTTTTATGTCCTAAAGCATCCAATTTCAATGCAAAGGAATCAATATTTTGGTATCACATCTTGGGTAAATAAATTTAAACCATAGAATCACTATTTCAACTTGCAAACTAATTGTTCCTTTACTTTCACTATAAAACCATCAAGATGTTGCACATAAATCTCCTCCTCAAGATCCTTATCCGAGAAAGTAGTTTTAATATCTATTTGATCATTCTAAAAATCATAATTTGTGATGATAAATAAAAAGAAACTAATAAAAGATAACTTAGTAACAAGAGAGACAAAAATTATCAAAATCAAATCCCACTCTTTGGGAGTAGCCCTTGACCACCAATCTAGTCTTGTATTGCTTTAACCAACCATCTGCACCAAAAAAGAATTTGTCAACTTGCAACCAATGGAATTTATTCCCTTGGACAATTTGACAGGATCCCTGGTATCACACTTTTGTAAGGCCATCATCTCCTCCTACATGTATTTCATTCAATCCTCACTATCATTTGGAGAGAGAGCCTCCCTACAAGATACAAGTTCATCATGTGTACTCAAAAAATAAAATACACAAAAAAAGTCTCGTGGGTTATACCTATCAACTAGATTCCATTATCTTGTGGAACTCTTGAAGGCATGATTAATGGTCAAGTTGCATGTTATCTTGTGCATTTATCATGTGCATAATCATCTAAACCTCTTCTTAGATCCATCCTTTGCTCCATCTAACTATTCTTCCACATGTGTATCTTTTTTTTTTTTTGAAGAGCATTATTTTTGTCTAATCTTTTTTCTTTAGTTGTTATTCACTTGAATAATCTCTAAATTCCCTAAAAATCATCTCTCGAAATGAAATTTAGGGTTAGAGGATTCCATAGCTTATAACCTTTAATATTATCATTATAACCAACAAATATATATTTCTAATCTTTTGGAACCAAATTAGATTTCTTTTTCTAAGACATATGAACATAAACCTCACAACCAAATACCCTTAACCATGAAGTTGGAGGATTTTTACATGTCCACACTTCATAAATATTTTTATCAAAAAGATTTGAACAAAGAGATAAATTAATCAAATAACAAAAAATACTTATAACCTCTACCTAAAAGGACTAATCTAGCTATGTACCACTTAGGATACTTCTAACTCTTTCTACTAATGCTCAATACATCTTTTTTGGTGACTCATTTCATTGGGGAGTGCAAGTTTTAATATTATACAAAGAAATACTTGCATGCTCATGGAATTTTTCAAATTTTATAGAACAATGTTCCTTGCCACTCTCAAGTATCTACACCCTTATCTTATAATCTTATTATTTTTCAATTACGGATTTAAATTCCTTAAATTTAGTAAGAGATTTAGATTTAGAACACATAAAATAAATCAAGGTGTGTCTTCGATATTGTTCACTTTTCATATCTACTTCACATTTTTGAATCCCTTAAGCTTCTTTATGACATTTCTCCCTCTTGGGGAACACATATTCTTTCTTTGATATTCATGTTTACTTCATATTATTTTACCCTTAGATTGGTGGGGAAAATTTGATTCCTTGATCACTTGATTGTCTCATGATTGATCATTGTCTTGTACATATTTTATCTCTTGTTTTCACATTGTCTTATCTTGTCTAGTAACTCTTACTTGGTCATATCTTCCTTTTATGATCCTTTGATCCTTGGCTCTTATCGTATGATCCTCATGATTATTTTCTTGAGATATGTTCATATATGGTTTAATCTAGCTTCTTAGATTGTTGTTATATATCATTTATTAATCTTGCTATTTTGAGCATCATGTGTGTGATTTGTATCTTTCTATTGAGAGAAATCTTGTTACAATCCATTATTGCCACATCTTGCCAATTTAGAGCAATCATTGATATTACATTATTTTACCATTTCAATTAATTGATCTCGCATTATTATATTATACTCTAGCATTGCTACTTAATCCAACATTGCCACATTTTTCTTTATCTTAGATCATTCATGTGATGGTGCTATATAGCTATATCCATAGTTGGAAGATGAGCTATTGGACTCTCCATGAACTCAGCGGACTCACGACTCCTAGGTCGTGTCGAGTAGACTCTGCATAGACTCGGGAGTCGAGTTTGGGAGAGTCTCATGCTCGGACTCCCGAGACTATCTGAAGGACTCGCACGAGTCCTGGGTTTAGACTCTCAAGTCCCGTGCTTGGACTCACATTGGCGGTTGTAGGTGGAGATTGAGGTTTTAAAACCTTTTTTTAATTTTTTTTTCCTTCATTTTACTCCTTTGTTTTTCCCAAAATAGGTCTGCAACTCGAAGTAAAGTGTGAAGAAGCGAAGAAGATGAGCGAAGGAGATCAAATTAGAGCCAAGTAAGTGATCTAACTTCTCTTTTTATTGTTTTCTTCAATTGAAAATTAGAAAAATCATGAAAAAACAAGGGGAAATGTTGCCAATTTTTTTTCTACTTCCCTTAATAGCCCAATTCCTAGTATTTTTAGCTAGGTTTTGAATTCTATTCTTTTGCAAATGTTTGATTATCATTTATTTGTTGATTTTTTACCAAACCCTTGTTATTTTTGTTTTCATGTTGAAACAACAATGTCATCTTCAAACCCAAGGGGAACTAGAAAATACCCTACATGGAAGTATGGGATACCAAGAAATAAAAAGGGTGAGGTCAAAGTATCAAATGCAACAAATGGATGACAGGAGGAAACATCAAATTAAAATACCACATTGCCTAAATACTTGGAAAAATTGTGGATATATGCCCTAACTTGACTCTTCAGATGGTTAGAGAGATGAAGGCCCTTCTTGTTGAGTATGAGATGAAAAAAGATGAAAGACAAAAAACAAAGGATGCACTAGCAACAGTGATGAGTGAAAATTTATCCACTTCTACACCATCGAGGCCCCAGGGTACCCTAAGTCCAAGCATCTGTCAGCCACATTCATCTTTTGGTGAGAGTCATAAAGGTTCTTTCTCTACTACTAGTGCTAGCCAAGGTCCTTTAGTAGGACCAAATTTCTTTATTCCACACAATGTTCTAGGAGCACAACCTTCACTTGAAGGTACCACTTGGAATAAAGAAAAACATCATGAAGCTAGGATGGCAGCAACAAACTTTTGGTACTACAATAATTTACCTTTCAATGTGGTGATCAGCCCATATTGGGAAGGTTTGGTGAATGCCCTTATAGTTGCAAGTAAGGGGTTTAAGACCCCAACAACTAAAGATTTGAGTGATCCATTGCTAGAGGAAATTGTAAAGAATACACGTGCAGGATCATGATGGGCCAAAAAGTGGCGATATGATGGGTATGTGGCTGACGACTTTTTTTTACCTAAAATTGATGAAACAAAAAGGGTTTTTAAAGGAGATTCTCACTTTCCACCAATATAAATTATACTTTACTTTGAATTTAATAAATATTATTATTTATTTTCTATTTGAATTACAACTAAAAGTCCGTTAATATGTGATTGAAAAAATCTATAGCTTTCAAATGGTATCACATTTTTTGGTAACATGTGTCACATTCTATGCTTAATACTATAGGATTTAAAAAATGCATTTCATGAAGTTTTGACCAAGTTAAAGATTGATTAGGACATTCAGTTTTATATTTTTTAAAAGTTGTAATAAAAAAATTAATTAATTATTTACTTGGAAAAAATTACAAAACAATATGTATCACATCAAGACATGGAGTCCTCTACTTATATATAAAACCTTATAAAAATAATTTATCATTTTAGTGGCTAGGGTGGTCAGGACACCTACTTATTTTTTCCACGAAATTTAAGTACTCTTGCATTGAAATTTCAATTTTTTACCAAATAGATATTTAAAAAATAAAATAAACCTAGTAGTTTAGAAACTACATTCAATTGGTGGGGGCCCTGGCTTGGGATTGGTAATGAATTCCGTTCGGCTCTGCTGCGAGTTCTAGTCTCCAAGTCAGGTGGCTAGGGTGTCGGCCAGTGGTCCGTTAAAAAGTTTACCGGGCACAACTAGAGTTTAGGGGGTAGTGCTGCGATTCTGCAATCTAAAAACTACATTCAATTTCCTCAGGTCTATTCTTATATATTTTTGAAATAATATAGATAACTTATTCAAATTTTTACGTCAAATTGCCTAACTCTAATTTTTGAATTTTTTGCCACTCAGGGGCATTTTTTTTCCATGATGATTCTGCACATACCCATACACGACTTGTGGCTGATGAGCAAAATAAATTTTGGCAAAGAAAAGTTTGCAGCATTTTATTTGATGGGTTGATAAATGGACATAATAGGAATCCTAAACATTTTAGTGGCCTCTAATGGTGGATTAGTGTTCCTAAAGTCAATAGACGCCTCCAATGAAGTAAAAAATGTTGAGATTTTATGCAATTTATTAGATGGGGTGATTGAGGAGGTTGGTGTTGATAATGTTGTCCAAATTATCATGGACAATGTAGTTGCATATGTAGCTGTAGGTAGACTATTTATGGAGAGGTGTCCCACAAGTTAATGGTCTCCTTGTGTTGCATATCGCTTGGACTTGTTGCTAGAGGACATTGGGAAGATTGGATGGGTCAAAAGTGTGGTTGAAGATGCCAAATATGTTATCAAATTTATCTACAACCATACTTGGGTGCTTTCCTTGATGAGAAAATTCACATATGGCAAGGATCTTGTGCGACCAAGAGTGACACGATTTGCTAGCCACTTCCTCACATCACAAAGCATTCTTGGTGCCATTGCTCATCTCATGCAAATGTTTGTGTCAGATGCTTGGTTGGAGTCCCCATTTTCTAAAAAAACTGAAGGGGAGAGGATTGTAAGCATAGTTTTTGATGACACATTCATAAAAAATGGGCAGGAGTTGATCGGGCCAAGTAACAAACACAAAATTAAACTTTATACATGATAATCTATTTGTTTATTTTTAGGGGTTAATTTTGTAATAATTTAACATAAATATTTTCATTTTTTTAGGTGACAAAACCTTTGGTTAGGGTTCTTTGTATGGTGGATGGAGAGGGCATACCAATGGGTTTCATTTATGAGGACATGGATAGGGCCAAAGAGGCCATTTCACATTACTATGGCGGAAACAAAAGAAAATATGAAATCATTTGGTGCATCATTGATTGTAGATGGACAAACCAACTCCACTAGTTGATCATGCCTTTCCCTACTTCTTGAACCCAAAGTTCTACTTCTCTAAAACATTTAAGGTTGATGAGGGGGTCATGGTAGGTCTTGTCACATGCATCGATAAGATGGTGATTGATCGTGAGATGAGAGACAAGGTGCTTGATGAGTTGTAGGTGAGATTTGTTACATCTTATTTATGAATTTGCAATGTTGACTATCTAGAAACACCCATTTTACATACTTAATAAGTGGATAATTAATTTTCCATATTTGATATAATTTTATTTTTATCTATTCAAGGTCTACAAGGGTGTAGAGGGGAGACTCTTTTCCTCACAAGTAGCAATTGAAAGGAGAGAAAAACAACAACCAGGTAAAAAAAATTGTTCAATAATACAAGATGGAATTAGAAACTTGATTCTTACATATTTTACTTTTATTCTTATATTTTTAAATTTGTATTTTTAGATTTATGGTGGAAGAACTATGGTGCTAGCATGTCAAAACTTCAAAAGCTAGCCATTTGTTTCTTGTTGCAGTCATGGAGTACTTTTGGGTGTAACATAATTGGAGCTTATTTGAGAACATTCACACAAAGAAGAGAAACAAGTTGACCTAGCAGTGCCTAAATAATCTAGTTTTTGTTCGGTACAACCTTCACCTTTGAACTAGAAAGGTGGAGGGTGTTTCACATGAGTCCATCGACTTGGATGATATTGATCCATATGGTGAATGGACTATTGATGAACAAAATGATGAAGCTGATGTCTTCCTTGCTGATGAAGATCTTGTTGAATTGGAGAGAGCAGTAGTAGAAGAAGTAGAAGGATGGGGTGCAATGGCAGAGGATGAAGACACTTTTGGCAGAGGATGAAGACACTTTTGAAGATGAATAAATCACTACTCAATCTCCTCATCATTTGGATATTGTAGCACCTTCTAGTTCTAGGCCTGCAAAATTGAGTTGCAGTAGGAGGGGAAAGAGGAAGATATATATTTTATTTGGTTGTTAATGTTTTTTCTCATTTTGACATATATGATTATATGTAAACATTTATAAACTCATGATTTTGTTATACATTTGAAAGTTTGAAACTATGAGTATGAATGATGAAATTTTAATTATTGAGTATTTGATGATTATATGACATGTGTAATCTTTGAATTATTACAAATTGATATCAAATTAGGCTCTTATGTTCTCTAAATGCATTAATTTCTTTTCTTCTTTTTTTGTAAAACTATGGTTTTTTTTTGTCAAGTCCTAGCCGAATTTTTTGCCAAGTCTGTGTCAAGTCCTAATTCCGAGTCCTATTTTGGGCTGTTGAGTCTGCATCGAGTCCTGAGTTTTCCAACTTTGGCTATATCTTATATCTTCTATCTTACTTGATATTATTGTTATGTTTTTCTTTGTAAAGAATATATAACCTGATCTTACATTATCATAACCTAGTAAGAATTTAGCTTTACATATTCTTATGTTGGGGAACATCATGTCATTCCCTCCCTTGTCTTTATCTTATGTTGTCATATCTTACAAATCCTATCTAGATTGAGCTTATATTGTTGTATCAAATCTTGATACCATCACTTATTGTGCCTACATGGTCATATCATATGCCTTAATTCTATTATATGTTAAGCTTATATTATCTTATCATATTGACCTTAGTCCTACATTGCTATGCCACTTTGACCATATTTTAATCCTATATATTGCACTTTCATGATCACATCTCTCATCAAGCCATTATATTAATCTTGCATTAGAGGCATTATGCCCATGCCTTAATTCTATTATATGTTAAGCTTATATTATCTTATCATATTGACCTTAGTCCTACATTGCTATGCCACTTTGATCATATTTTAATCCTATATATTGCACTTTCATGATCACATCTCTCATCAAGCCATTATATTAATCTTGCATTAGAGGCATTATGCCTTTGCCCTCTTATCCCGTTGATCTAAATTATCATACAAGTGAGTATCTAGATCTATATAACTTATCCTATATGATCATGCTTGCTATATTTGTAGTCTATATCACTTATCCTATATGATATTTGTAGATTTACCCCATTGTCAGAGTTCATTCCATTGATCCCACTTATCCTTTCAATCATATCTATATGTGCTCATGCTCATGAATATCACTATCTAGAACACTCTATTTAAGAACTCACAAAACAAGATTGAAAGAACATTGGAAATGAAGTTTACAGTTATATACCAGATCTAGAACTGTAAAGTTGATCTAGCATATAGAAAAATAGAATATCATTGTCTCTGCAAATTATAATCATTTGTTAGTGACAAAGATAAACTATCTCTCTCTATATTTCTTACTACTATAACATGAATGCACTTTCTATTTGTATTGCATGATTTTACCTTTTCATTCTACTTCTTTACAGCCACCACATAAATTTACTTCCTTAGGTTGATTAGAGTTTAATTATGTTGATTTACCTTATTAATCTAAAGAACCCTATATTGAATGAAATGCATCTCTTCTGATACTACAGTGCTTCTTTCCCTATTGGCATTGCCTCATGCTACTGTATCTAGTTTTGCTTCTTAATATTTTAATTTTGCTTTTCCAAGTCAAAATACAGAAAGAATAAATTATTCAACAAAATAAGTATATATAATATTTGATTTCCGCCTGGCATTGTCTTATCGGTCGAATTTCTAACAATATTTTATGAACATGTGATAATATTCAGTTCATTAGAGCCCCATCACTAATATAAAGAGAACAATTTTGCTTAAATTTAATTTGATTTGATTTGGATTCATGTGAAGTTTCCATTTTAAAGTTCACTTTCATGTACTTCATCAGTATACGAGAATTCTATTCGTATTTCTTCTGTGATCTTTGTTCTTTTGTTAAGCTGCATTGTAAGCAGAACTTGAAGACAAAGACAATATGAATGTCAAAACCATCAGATATACTTGCTACAACGTCATGAAGGTATACAGAAGTAGCAGCTGAACTAGAAAATGATCTTAGCAAAATATCAATATATAGATTTTATTTGATTCTCAATATCTTATCTGTAGATGAAGGCTTCTTCACCATTCATCCAGATTCACAATGGAGTTTATCGCCCACTTGATTGTGTGATAATTCCTCTGTGCTCAATCATCTCCAGTTCATTATCTCAGAAACTAATATTATAAACATAACAGATATGGGTTTCATGGAGGTTTTCTGGAATCCTCTCTGTGGTGTTTAAGCAGGTCCCAGGAATACCGAAATTGTGTATGTGTAGTTATACATAAAGGGACAAAACGCCGCCACATCACTTCACCAAGGATGGTCACATGGACAATCTGCTATTTTGCTCCGAAATCTATATAGAAAAAATATAATCACACAGGCTTCAGGCATGCTAAGAAAAATTATAGCATGTCATACTTTGGAAAAGAGCCAAAAATACTTAAGTGATAACTCATCTAAACATTCAACTATAAGTTTTACATAAATGCAACTTAATAATAGGACATAATTCAGGACAGGGTGCTTGAGGCTGCTGCACGTCTCCCAGATTGGATATTCTTCACTTTCCTGGATTGGACAGTCTTGCCAATGTTGTGGTGGCGAACTGAAGGAACAGAACCCGTTGTCATGACTTTAACTGAGCGTTTCTCATCATGCTCATCTATAGCAATCTGTTGATAACGGCATTCAGCACTACAAAATGCTCTGTCATCCCTGTTAAATGCATCAGAAGTAGAAATGGTTTATTAATAGGCCAATTGTGCTACTAAAAAGCCCAACGAAAGAGCAAATGGAAGAATTCCCTCAATTCATAAAGCAGGACTAAACGAAAATAGAATAAAAACTCCCAAAATTGATAGGTTTCTATACAGAGTTATAAACCCTCAAAGAAAAAGTTTCAAGAAGTGAATCACTCTGTGGCAGCAGATTGGAAAACAACTTCAAATATAATTTAGTGAAAAAGGAAGATCTGAGAAAACAATTTATATATGATAATTCATATCAGTGTTCCTAATTTTAAGAGCTTTGCAGGCATCAAGAAAGAAAGAAAGGACTGCATAAAGTTAGAAGTTTAGATATCAAATGGCCATGTGAAGTTAATCTTGATAGGTATGCATGTTCTAGCAATCTACCTTGAATGGTCTGAAAAAAGTAATGCAATTTTCAAACATTAGATAAACAGAAATGCCTTCAACTGCAAAGAGCTATATTGGGATGAAAAGAGATTTTCAAACTCTACGGTCACTTTGCACCTTCACTGAAACAATCAACTGCAAAGACCAGATAAACATTCATTTCTAGTTTTTCATGGAAAAAGTATGAGAGAAGAAAGGATCTAAGTGAGCATAAACTAAATGTATTAAATCCTTCACTAGTACAATTAAGAAGAAAATCATCTCTGCTGACATGCAATCAGCTGAACAGAGCAGGGATAAAATATACATCACCAAAACATTTTATAGCCAATACTTCATTTGCCAAGACAGACTGATAAGCTAAATGAAAGGAAAAATAAACTGACAAATGTGAAAGAAATAAGAAAGGATTCTGACAAACAATAAGAAAGCTAAACTATTTTTGACAACTAGATGTGGAAATAATGCAAACTAAGGCAAATGGTTGTTTAAAAGCCTTGAATGAAACCACACAACATTGTTGCACATCAGAAACACAGTTACCATTGAAATCATAGAAATAATGTACCATATAAAATAAAATATGGGAGTTCCAAATTCTAGAAAGCGTGAGCTAGATGTTCAATAAATACGGTTTAGTTTTAACATTCAATATTATATGGTTGGTCTTGAAAACATCTGCAGGCTAAAAGGGAAAAAAGCAACCTCTCTGAAATATAATCAGATGAACAGGGCAGAAAGAAAACATACATATGCATTGGGACCATTCATCGGTATTTACTATTTGGTAAGCACAGCCTAACACAGTACATGAAAGGGGAAAAAGTGCAGTCAACTTCACAGAATTAGCATATCAGACATAATCCAAGGGTCTTGACAACCAATAAACAAGGTAAATGATTTGAGGGAATTAAAATGAAAATAATGGAAGCTAAACTGACTATTTATTGAAAGGCCTTTAAGAGAAACCAGATGGAATTGTTGCAAATAGATAAAACATTTAAATGCATACATACCTACATTGAATTTGAGAAATGTAATTATCAAAAAATCGCTCGACAGATGATGTCTTTGCTAACTGAACTTTCCTCTACATCTTACCTAAAATCTGATTCCACGGGAACAGTCCTAATTCTTAAGCCATTGAAACTTAGCAATCAAATACTAGACCGGGGTTTTAGAACCTCTGAGTTCAAAACTTGGTCGTGGTTCATTCCAGAGTGAAAGGCCTGCAAGCTAATTGGGAAGAGAGCTACACTCCATTCGCATGCAAACAACTATACAGGTAAAGAAATAAATAAAGATGATCTATAAACAATCACTTATTTGACAAGACAGACAAACTGTCCAAGGATTGCGCTTAATTCATTAAAGCATTGGGTTGTCATAGTGGAAACCCAGGTTCAAATCCCCAGAGTGATATCTAATGTGGAATTCTCAGTTGTGAATTCTGGTTTTACTTTTTTGGCTCCTAGTGTGATTGTAATGGTGGATTTATAAGTTGTGACTCTTGATCTTCAATTGTATTGGTCTCATGTTAGTTAAGCAAGTTTCCTCCCTAGTTAAGCTTAAAGCCAGAAACTAAGATTGGGTAATAGCTAAGCTTCTGATCTTTTGGGGGTTGAGCTGCTCAGGCTCAGTGCCAACTAGTTGTTGATGGGGACCAAATGCAAACTGGGTCAGCTTGTTGCCCATAAAAACAAAAACTTTGCAGAACACACTTCTGGATGATGTGCATAGAAGATTTTGCCCAAAAGCTTCTAAGCAGATTATCAAGCGCATCTCTGGCAAGTGTCTTCCTCTGAATATTTTCTTTAAAACAAAACTAATATGCACAAAATCCTGAATTGAATTGAGAAGCTCCGAATGAAGTCAATTTTCACTCTGCAGATACTGGGCTTTATTAAAAGAAATTTTCTTAGTATGCATTGCTTCTGGTTTTGATTCCGTGACTTTTTTCTCTCAAGGGAAAAAGACTCACACAGTGAAGAGGGAAAAAACTCATGCAAACAAAACCAGAAGCAATGCATACTAAGATTCTTTTAGTAATAAGGCCCAGTATCTGCAGAGTTAAAATTTGCTTTGTTCGGGGCTTCTCAATTCATTTCAGGATTTCGTGCATATTAGTTTTGTTTTAAAGAGGATATTCACAGGAAGACACTTGGCCGAGGTGTGCTAGATAATCCGCATAGAAGCTTTTGGGTAAAATCTTCTGTGCACATCATCCAGAAGAGTGCTTTGCAAAGTTTTTATTTTGATGGGCTACAAGCTGACCTGGTTTGCATTTGGCCCCAATAAACAACTAGTTAGCATTGAGTCTGAGCAGCTCAACACCAAAATAATCAGGAGTTTAGCTCTAATCTAAACTTAGTTTCTGGTTATAAGCTTAACTAGGGAGGAAACTTTCTTAACTAACATGAGACCAATACAATTGAAGATCAAGAGTCACAACTTAGAAATTCACCATTACAATCACACTAGGAGCCAAAACTGGAAAACCAGAATTCGCAACTGAAAATTCTGTAATAGATATCACTATGGGGATTTGATTTTGCTTTTGAGAGAGAAAACTCACGCAGTCGAAACCAGAAGCAATACATGCTAATATTCAAAGGAAAGAACTTATGCAGTCAAAACCAGAAGCAATACATACTAATATTCAAAGGAAAAAACTCACTGAGTCAAAACCAGAAGCCATGCAAACTAATATCATGGACTCCAGAAATTACATGTCTGCAAGAAATTTTCTTGTTATTTACGATAAACCCAGCTAAACTCGGACTCCACTAGAACTAAATTGAAGGACTACTTTTTGATTGACTTGCTGATAAGCTACTCACAAGCTAATCCATTGTAATTAGGGCACCCCTTTGGCTATGGAGAAAATCTCCAGCATGACTTACAAACTGGTCGGCGCAAGCCTCAGAATATTCTTAATTACTGGAAAAATTACCCACACTTGGAAATGGTTAAACCCTAAGATATTCACCTCCATGCATCTCATATGATAAGTTTTCCTACCAGAATGGGTGCCTACGAGGGTTCATCAAATCAACAAAGAATGAACATATCCAAATTTTAAATGATGTAGATTAAGAAATCAACTTCAAAAAATCATTATGCAATTTGTCCGAAACCTAATCCAATCTTAGTTTCTGACTTTAAGTTTAACTAGGGAAGAAACTTCCTTAACTAACATGAGACCAAATTACCAATACAATTGAAGATCAAGAGTCACAACTTAGAAATCCACCATTACAATCACACTAGGAGCCAAAATTGGAAAACCAGAATTCACAACTACAAGTGAGAATTCCACATTAGATATCACTATGGGGATTTGATTTTGCCTCACGCAGTCGAAACCAGAAGCAATACATGCTAATATTCAAAAGAAAGAACTTACGCAGTCAAAACCAGAAGCAATAAATACTAATATTCAAAGCAAAAAACTCTCTCAATCAAAACCAGAAGCCATGCAAACTATTATCATGGACTACACAACATGCGTGCAAGAATTTTTCTTGTCATTTACGATAAACCCAGCTGAACTCTGACTCCACTAGAGCTAAATTCAAGGATTACTTTTAGATTGACTTGCTGATAAGCTACTCACAAGCTAATCCATTGTAATTAGGCACCCCTTTGGCTATGGAGAAAATCTACAGCATGGCTTACAAACTGGTCCGCGCAAGCCTCAGAATATTCTTAATTATTGGAAAATTTACCCAGCCTTGGAAATGGTTAAACCCTAAGATATTCACCTCCATGCATCTCATATGATAAGTTTTCCTACCAGAATGAGTGCCTACGAGGGTTCATCAAATCAACAAAGAATGAACATATCCAAATTTTAAATGATGTAGATTAAGAAATCAAGTTCAAAAAATCATTATGCAATTTATCTGAAACCTAAACCTTATTGAATTTTAGAATTTCCTAAGTTCATGGTTTACTTTGTTAAACACTTATTAAGTTGATCCATAGTTGAGAATATCTTTCTGGACAGAAGAAGATGCAGTACCTATACATATAGATATCCTGACCGTGCCCAAGGCGGCGCGTACATAAAAAGCACGCCTGAAGAAAATGAGCAGGTTCGACCACGCGTACACCATAGACAGAACCAGAAGTTCCCCCTCCAGAAGGGGCGGCCTCCATCATAGACAAGAAATGATCTCCTCTCACTTCGCTGGCAGCTCCAATAGAATTCGTAACTGGATTCTGGCTCTGAATTTCTGAATTGCCTGAATGGAAGTGAAATTGGACCTGCCCGTGTGACCCCATGAATAGTGGTTTAGTTGAGTGTAGCGATTCAGGCATCCCCATGTCCTCTGGGAAGGCACCCAGAGCAGAGATCTGACGTTGATTACTCAAAACCGCCCCATTGCTGCACTTCTGCACAGAATCACATGGATTGTGTTTCCAAGAGGGCATATTAGTCTGACCAGATCCAGGTGCCCTCAATTGTGAAGCAGCTGGGAAGGTCGCCCTCTGTTTTTCCTTGGGGACATACTCACTCACAGGGTTGCAGGAACCAGAACCCATCTGAGACATACTGGTGGTTCTCCTCATTGAAGGAACCCGAGGCCGCTTACCCAACATGATTTCTTGTCCTTTTCTTCCTTTATTTCAACACAATTCGCCCTAGCCTCAGAAACCGCAAAAACCCTCACTGATGCTTTTTTTCAGCTCTGTGGCCTGAAACACTGTTAAACCCTTCTCTAAATCGTAAACCAAAACATGAAATATCTCTTGCTTTTCTTCATTGACAGTGTTCAAACATAAACTGCAACTAATTGACAATCAATCTCAGTGCCCGAAAAACCTAATTGCATTAAATTAGTCTATTCAAAGGCTACACCAAACTATTTTCAGCGGCAAAAGAACCCTCATGAAGCGCAGAATCACAGCAAGAAATCCATCTAATTCAATTAATCACTGCTGTAAAATTCACCAGGCTTTCACAGAAAGCGGCTACCATGAGCTCTGCCCAACTACCCACTAACAAATTTTAAAAGGACACAAGAAAAACTAGGCTCTTCCAGTGAATCACCAGCACAGACGCGGAAAGAACTATGCATTTTCTGAACTCTACACGTTGCAGCATCGCGACCGTTGATGGGATCTCTTCGGATGGCTGAACTTGGCCGGGAAATAGAAGCTAGCCTGCCGGTGAACCTACTTTTCTTTTCCGAGAATCGTGGCCGTAGATTCTTTTCTTTAAGGTGGGTCCCATTTCCTTGCCAGCCAAAAGAGGACCCATTGAGGGCCACACGTAGCAAATATGCTAGTCCCTTTAAAGTAAGAAAACAACATTTTAAATACTTTTTTTTTTAAAATATTCAATTTACAATGGCTTTGATAGTTGGTGTGTCCTTTTAATTGTGAAAGATCCTCTATTGTTTTTTACCTGCAATTGTTGAAATAGGTTAAATGTTAATACATTTGGAAAATAATGTTAAACCTAATTATATTAAATTAATAATATAAACTTAGTAGGTCTTTTTTGGGCATGTGGAGATGTGGCTTGGAAAATAAAGTTAAACCTACTTATATTAAAAAATTTATAATAATATATTAAGTTCTTATTGGTTTGTGGAGTTACATAGCTTGAAAGCAATGTGTTCTATTTTATTTTATTGTAATGGTTAAAAATATATATATCTTGTATTTTAGTTTTTTATTTGGGATTTATTTTGGTTAGGTTTTTCTTTATGTAATTGTTAGAATACATGTTAATTATATAATTTTATTTGAAGTTAGCATAATTTGAAGTTTATTTGTTTTCAATTTTACTTTATACAATTAGTTTTGATTTTGGAATTTATCTATTTTTTTATTTGACGTTAAATATACATTTTGTATAAATGATTTAAGTTAGATATATGATTTATAAAAATAATAAATGTGAAACTTTAAAGCTAAAATTAAAAGTTGGAGTAGACATTATCCTTCTCATTTGCACATTGTACATTGAATTGATGCGTAAAATATTTCATTCATTGTATGGGTGAATGTCAAATCATGATGGACCAATTAATGGCAGTTGTGGAAATGACCATGTGAAAGTTTCCCCATGTGAAAGTGTTAAATTTGCAAAACATTTTTTTGGTTTGGTAAGTCAAAAAGAAAAAGATATTTATTTTGGAAAAATAATTTGTCATTTCATTTTGAGTATTCACCCTAAAAAAGTGTCTCACATTGGAACTAAGATTGTGAATCCCAACTATCTTTTAATGACTTTCCTTTACTTCACCCATAATGTTGACGAATATTTTTTTATCCAACTTTATTAGTGTGAATGGGGTATAATTCTTAACTACTCTATTTCTTAACTAGTTATCCACTTACATCCTTGTTACACCAGGTTAAGCTTATTTACAAACTTTTTCACATTATCTCACTTCAATTGTGTTTTAGTCTCTTGGGTGCTATATTTTATATATGCTCAACTATAACTTACATTGTAATTACACTCAAGCATGTATTCTTTGTATTTTTATTGAATAGATTACTATGTATTCTATTATTCTGGTTTTTCAATTTTGGTTTAAATTTTTGAGTGGTAGTAGATTAGTTTTGAGTAGTGAGCTAACATTTTTAGGAATTCTAGAATTGTAGATCTACTATTTTGTGAAATACATGAGTATGATCTTCTCTTACATTCATGGATAACCTAAAGAATGAAAAAATATAGAAGAAACATCAAATTTTGAAGAATATTTTACTAACTTGCAACTAACATATTTATTCAAAGTTTTGTAGAGACATTATAAGCTCACTATTGAGGTTAGAGTACTTGAAAAGGTCAAAATTTCCTTTCATTTTATCCTAGTTATACATTGCAAGTTAGATGTTCACTTGGGTTTGGAGATTTTCTTTTTCTTTTTTCGAATCCACTAGGAAGCCATTATTTTGAAGTATTTTGGGTCAAATCTAACTTTTTCCTTGCTCTTAGGAGACCTAAAAACCTTAAGATAGACTATTGATTTTTTAATTTTGGACAAAGTTGCCATGTGAGGTATTTTTTATTTGGAGAATTGTAAAACCCTTATAAACAAGGTTGCATAATATCTTTAAAAATAAATTAAAATATATGAGCTACAATACAAAATAAATTTTAAGGGTGTTAAGTCCTACAAAAAACTCCTTTTACAACTATGCAACCTTTAAGGGCTCCATAGACCATTATTGGATAAACCTTCTCTACATAGGGCTCAACTCAATTGACCATGTTTAGTCTCATGCAATATCTTTATCCTCTTTAGCCCCATCTACTCCAACCTTGTAGAACTCCACTACCATCAATAGACCATATGCCTTTATCAAGACGTGCCCTAATTTGCAACTCAAGTGCTACATGTCCTTAGCTAAGCATCTTCACTCTAATTTAGTAAGGTCTTAGTATTATCTTATAGATTTAACAATTTCTTTATTTTTGGCGAACCTTTAGATTTATGTAAAAGTCCTCAAAAACCAATGAAGTTTTTAATTTAATTCGTGGGTCTCTATTTTTGGTAGACCACTAAATATGGTTGTAGTTATACCAAATTTAACAAGTGAGTTTACATTTTCATCTCCCTAGGTGATCCAAAGATAGTGTGTCCCACTCTTTGGTCAAAGTGGGACATTGAAACAACATTTTTTTACCAAATTTTTACTTTCTAACACCTATAGCAACTAAATTGTTAAGAATTTAAGGATGATGTGAACTTGAGATTTTTGAGATTTTGTATGTATATATATATTAAAAATTTAGGAAATAATTGTTAGTTTTTTACGTTAATTTTAATAACTAATTTTTCATAGTTAATAATTATTTTAAAAACTTACTTCGTTAAAGAATAACTGTATTCATAGAAATGATAAAACTATAAATTTTTAAATGTAGATTTGTAACAACAATATTTAGTACACAAATATCTTTTCATATTTTTTTGTTGCATAAATAACTTTTTGAAGTGAGATTAACTAGATAATTTAAATAGTTTTTGGTAGTTGTTGGTTCCTTTTTTTCTATGTATTGCTTTGGCGGGCTTGCATGCCCTACAACTTCTTCTTATGGCCTTCATGGGCCTCTAGTTTAATTTTAGTTTGTTGATGTCTTAAAACTTTTGGTTTGGGGCCCTTTCTCTAAATCTTAATTAATCATTGAAAATTATAATTCAAACTAGGTTGCTTTGGTAACACAAATTTTTTTCTATGCATCCAAAATAACATTTTTTATTTTTTCTAAAATAAGAACATCAATGCCTAGTGCACATATAATTTTTTTTTTTTTTTAAAAGTTACTACTTCTCCATGTCTATGGAATAGAGACATTAATGATTGCTAAAACCTATGTTTACTAGAAACTAGAAAATAAATATAATAATCAAACTAGATATATTTTAAATTATATTCATTGGAAGATTTATTTCAAGTGCTATGATATTGAAAATTATCTTGTCATATTAATTCCATTTGTTGGTCCAACCCAAGGTTAGAAATAAAATTTTTGAGGAAAATATAAGGCCTAAGGTGGAAAAATCACTTTTAGGGCCTTCATTCAAAGGACCTTCAAACAAAGGAACCTTTATTTAATTTTTTAAAGGAACTTCAATCGAAGGTATTTTATTTCCACAAAATGCTTTTGAAAAAACCTTTGAACGAAGATAATTTTCAAAAATGGAAAAAGGGACTTCGCTTGAAGGTCCCTTTGTATTATTTTTTATAGTAGTTTCCATTTAAATAATAGAAAGGGATATTTGAATTAAGGTCCCCATCTATTCATTTTATTGTAATTTTCATAAAGGAATAGAAATGGATGTTCAAATGAAGGTCCATTTTTATTCCTTTTATGACAATTTTAATAAAAGTAATAGAAAGGGATATTCAAATGAAGGTCCTTTGTCCATTTTTATAAATTACCTTTGTTCAAAGGGTTTACACCTTCAAAGAAGGTACCTTTGTTCAAACAAATACCTTAAAATGAAGGTGTTTTCCACTTTTTACCTCCATTCAAATTAAAAAATGTGATGTCCCAAGACTATGACTCATTATTATGGATTTACCCTCAGTTATTTCTCCAAGTTGTACAAGTATGTTTTCTGCATTCACATCAATAAAATAATTTACTTCTAGGATTCTAAATAAAATTCTTTAACTATCAAATTTTCTATCAAAATTTCTTTTATCAACAAGTCTGTGTAGTTGAAATTTATGAGGCTCATGTAGTACTCTTTATATGTTGTAGCAAATAACACATGCTTTCCAAAAAAAAAACACTTTTAATTTCTTATAAAAATTATAATTCTTGGTTTTGTCTTGGGAAAGTATAGCCTATATTATAGTTCTTGGATGCATGTCATTGATACCATGGACTCAAATAATGAATATCAATTTTTCTTATGGTTAAACATAAAAACCTCTTATCATTTTTATATCTCCACAACATGACAACTTCTTGTTATTCTTTGATTGTTGGTTGTACACTACTCCACCACTATAATGTTAGCACAAATATAGGGTTATATGATTCTTTTAAAGGCCCAAAAAGGTTTTTAGAATATTGCTAGGTTGAGACAAAAAAATTAGAACCCTACCAAGATTAGATAAGGATTGCATAACTAGCCTAAATTTTTGATAGATGCTTTGGAACTAAGCTTGGCGTGATTTCTATTTTTACCTTTATAACTACCTAATCAACTATATCGATAGATTTATTTGGGAGGAAACAAGGCCACTAATATAAATAATTTACAAATGGGTAAGTGCAAATTTTTTTGACACAATTAAGATTCCACTTTGCTTTTTTCCCTAAATTGAACATTTGACAAGTACCAAATCTAGCGCTCACTAAATGTTAAAATTGTTATTGAATAATAGAGGAATGGGTGCTTTATGGCCTAGGTCATAGAACACCACTACTCTCCAATTATCATTCAAGAATGTCATAGGATCCCAAATTGGATTGACTATCAACACAAAGGTGAGTCAATTCTCAACAAAGGAGACCTAGGAAGGGGGTTCTTTAGGCTTTGAGGGGTTCACCACCAAGAAAATTCTTGGAAAAGACAACTTAACATTCAACTCACAAAGCCTAGTAATGGAAGTTAAATAATGAATTCAAATGATGAAATTAAGCAACAATAAGTTAGGATGTGTGTACCTAGGAAGTTTGCAAATCTGGTAAGGATTATGGAAATGCAAAAATGTTGTCAAAATATGTTAGGGAGGACTAATTTTCCCTTATTGTTGTCTTAGTACCACTACTATTTTTCAGGGGAAATGCAAAATCTTTGGATGTCAGAACATAATCCGAAAGAATCTCTGCAAAATATCCTAGGGAGGACTATGATGCTTGTTGTTGACTTAGTCCCATCTTGAATTTCTCAAATCTCTGAATGTGATCCCGAGGTTCAATGTTTGAACTTCCTTATTCTCAGATCTCAGGTCCTGAAACTTCTAGATTTGGCCTATAGGCAAGTTTCTGTGAAGATGACAACTTTGCAATGCAACTTTTTAACTTTGCAACTTTGCACTTCAAATGATCTTCAATCTAAATCTACAAACATAAACACATAAGAGAAGAAAAAATTGTTGATTTTGAGTAAATGGGGGTTTTCCTTGGTCAAACCCCTTGTTGGTAATTAAACCTTAAAATGAAATGAAATAAAGGAGGGAGATGATGAATGAACAAAATGCTATGTTGCAACTCACCAAAAGCCTTGTTATGAAATTTGCAAAATTGTGTGAAATGTCTAGCTTGAATGTAGATCTTAAATTGAGTGAATGCTTGATAGATCTTGACTTGAATTGCTTGCTTGAATCAAAACCCTACATCACAAATGTTAGCTCAAAAACACACATGATGCAAGAATATCTTTAACATGATGCTTGAATCTTGATGATGGCTCTAAATCCTTGATGAATTGCTCTTGTATGCTCTTGTGAGCTTAATTATGCTATTATAAATGCTCTCACAAAAGTCTTGGATAAAATGAGTGAAAGAACCTTCTATTTATTCTTATCCATGCTTAATATCCCGAAATTGCACCACACCAAGTTGGAATATGAATTCATTAATTAAAGGAGGCTAAATCTCACCAATATTTGAAATTAAATCTCAAAAATAACTCGAGGAGGACTGACATGCCCTAGGTGGCATCTTAGTCTTGAGGCTTAAAACTCAGGGCATAGACTCCAGAAAGGGGCCTCTTTAAGGAATAATTCAAAAGAGGGTCCCAAGACCTTTGGAGGAAAAATATTCCCTAGGTGGTGTCTTAGTCCTGATCTAAAAAATAGTGACACATAGCCAAAATCATTAAATTATCATTTATCCTTTGATGTTTATCAAAATTAGCCATAAAAAGATATAATTTATTAGGCTTGTGGATGCAAAATAGGACCAATTAAGACATAAATAAGGATGAATAAAGTAAGGAGAGCCCAAACAAGTGTCAAAATGCAAGGGTATGCATTTTCCTACAATACATTTAGCCCCCACTTTAGTGAGAGGATGAACTTGCTTCAAACTCACACTAAAGTAGCCAACCACACAATCAAGATGGGTTCAAATGTACGAATACTAGTAAGATAGGAAAGATAGGATGGCAATGACCAAGAAGGTGGCCAAGCCCCCAAGATCAAGATCCTACAATAGAGCAACATAGGCACAAAGGAACACACTTGCAGATGATATATGAAGCCATAACTAGATCACAAACATGCACCATCAAAGATAGAAAAAGGAAAAAGGAAAAAGAAAAATGCAACAAATTAAGCTTCAACTAGTTGTCCAACGTGCTATGCATCGGGTCTAGGTTGTTTTTCTGAAAAAGGTTTATAGGTGGAACACGCTATCCACTATGCAAACAAAATGCATGCTCACAAGGGCTAGTGAAGCTAGTTGTCCACTAGGTGAGCCTAAGAGATCCATATCAAAGTCACACCCCCATGACTATTATAAGGAAAAAATGAAAAATGCATGCTCACAAGGGCTAGTGAAGCTAGTTGTTCACTAGGTGAGCCCCAAGAAACCATATCAAAGCCATACCTCCATAACTTTAATAAGGTATAAAAGAGAAAATGCATGCTCACAAGGGCTAGTGAAGCTAGAGTTGTTCACTAGGTGAGCCCAAGGGGACCATATCAAAGCCATACCTCCATGGATTTAATAAGGTACAAAAATGCAATCCAATAAGAAACAGGGATGTTCAAAGGAATTTTTCTTAGTTCGTGTGAGGTCTTAATCTTAGGGGAAATTTTTCCTAAAGTCTCCAAGAGAGGACCAATCAAAGTATAAGAGATTCACAACATAGGGAATGTAGTGTCTCACATCACCACTAAGAGGAATGCAATATGCTAAGATAGATCAAGCTCTTAAAGGAAACTACTCCCAATGTCACCACAAAGAGAAAAACACATTGCATGAAGTAAGAAAATCACATCAAGGAACATGGAATAATGCTAATGTATGCCCCCATTTTAGAGAAATTGCTAAACACCATGCTATGAACAATTACTTTAAAGTAGAAAACTATGAAAAAGGAAAACAGGGTTGCCCCCCCAGAAACACATAAGGAATCTATGGATTCAGGGTCAGTATCTGTCTTTGCTACAAGGAAATTGGAGAGATTGAAACTGTCATCATTCCCAAATACACATAGAACTAGAAGAATGACACAAAGAGAGCGAAAACAAAATGAAAAACCTTTTGAGTCAACATGGAAGAGACATAGGGTGTCTTGAAACCTTGTGTCAGCCCCAAAATGAAAACACAAGTCAAGAATGCAAATGAAAGGTAAAGACTAATGAAAAGGAAAAAGCTTATGACATATATAAGAATAGAGGTACAAATAGAGGAATGCACAAAGAGAGGAAACATATAAAAAAACATCACAAGGATCACAATACACACATGCAATCACACAAAAGAAAAGGCCATAATGCAAAAAACTAGTAAGGCATAGGTGAGTCAACCTAAAGTAGGTTATCCGCCTCCCAATCTTAGTCTATATAAGTGGAATGCAAATCACTAGCATGAGAGGGACAACATCAAGTGTTGTACTAGGAGAATCACCATATTCAACACGTGGTAAATCACTTGGTTTAGGAGGATTATCATAGTTGTTATTGAATCTAAGTTCATAGAAGAGGAAAATAACAAATTCAACTCATTATACACTTGCTCATCAATTTTAGCAGTTTCTTCATCGTCACCTAAGTTAACCATAATAGGAGGATGAATGATGATATCCATAAAAGGAGTTTGTCTTTGTTGTGTTGGAGACATAAGATATATTAGTTCTAGTAATAGAGGAGGCTCATCGTTTATTGCATCTATGAAATTTAGATTTTTATTTTCTATGTTGTTATGTTCATTCATCTTTCAAGAAATAGCACAACATCTATGCCTACACTCTCTAGCATTTCAATCTCTTTTATTATGGTTTTCATGTTGTATTTGTGTAGAAGTAGGTGTGTCAACCATAGTTTCTTTTCTTCTTGTGAGGGAAGAATGGAAGAAACCATGGAAGGTTTCTCAACCACTTTCTCTTTGGATTTATAAATTTTCTTAATAGGTGGATTAGGACTTGTTTGGTTTTCTCTTGGTCTTTTGTAAGAAATAGGAAAGGGATTTTTTATGGATGGGTCTTGGTTAGTTAGAAGGGAGGTGAAGCCACAATAGTGGTTTACAATTGAAGTGAGGAAGGAAAACTCACAAAAAATGAATGCATGGAAAAAAACTTGATTTTAGGGGTTCATACGAACCTATTGGTTCGACCGAACCCATTAGGGGTTTGCTAGAACCTAGGTTCAGGCGAACCCTCTTAATACTTTTCTTTGCCAAAACCATCAAAACCCTCTTTATAGAAGGGATTCAATGAACACCGGTTTGAGCAAACCCCTTATTCCTCATCCCCCGAGACACAAAACCCTAAATTTTGGCACTGAGCTTGGGTTGAGGATGAAATGCAGAATCTTCACGAAACCCGCTAACCGAATAGTAGTCCTCTAATCCAGTTATCCAAAGAATATAATTTTAATATGTTTTGGTTTTATTATGTATTTGTTTTTTTAGTTTTATTAAACATAGGGTTTTCATTGAAAATGAGGGTCTTTGTTCCGCATATGTGGAAAAATAGCAGATTATCAATTTTTTTGAAAATATGAGTGCACTATTAGATATTGAAGTCCTTTTATCCAACAAAAAAAGGAATTGAATTCTCAATATACAAAAAGTTGTGTTATACGGTCGTATAAGGGTCTCCGAATTGTGGTAATTGGTTTGACTCTTGAAACTTGATTAAATAGGTAATTATTCAATAATTTTTTAACCAAGGAAACACTAGATAATGTGAAGCTCATGAATCTAAATTTAAAGAATTATAATTTATCCTCATGGAAAAAATTATGTGTTAGATCTGGCAGAAGGCCACTTTTAAAAATGTTGTTTTTTGAAAACCAGCTTGTGGGAGATGGAAAGAAGTGTAATCAGATTCCAAAATTTTGAAAAATATTTTAGAATCTATAGATAAAATGTGACAAGACTCTTAGTTTGCATCATCTTCAAATTCTTCACGGTTTAGCCAGTATAGGTTCCCAAATGTGAAGATTTAGTTTTAAAAAATAATTTCAGTGTCTAGTTTGGCCAAAAATTGTAAACCACTATTGTGGGATCACCCAGGGCTTTAAGCTCAATATTGGTTTGTTCAAGGAGTCGAGGTTTGATCATAGGTGGAGGAAAATTTTCAAGGGATAATTTGGCTATGAATTTTTCTTTAAACTTTTGGTAGGATAGGAAAAGGAAGTTCTCACATGGTCTTATAGGTTCCATGGGCTCAGGCCAAAAAGAGTCTAAGGAAAAATTTCCATGGGAAGACGAAGGTCTAAAGCCACTATGGTTCACAGTGAATATTTCATTGCCGATTGGAAACTTTAAGCACTTATGGACAACATATGGGACCACATTCATGGAGCAAAGCCATTTGTAACCTAACTTCACATGAAATTGATCCGAATTAGAGATGATAGAGAATGATACATTTAATTTCTTTGGTCCTACTTGTAAAGGGAGTGTGATTGAGCCCTTCATAGCACAAGAAAAGCCGTCATGCATTTTAATCCTTGCTTTTGGTTTATCATATCTATCTTGAGTGAGTTCATGCACATATAAGAGTTCCTCTGTGATCACATTCTCTCCACAGATGGGATCAATTAAAATCCAAGGAGTGGGATTGTAATTGATTGTGCTGGCTATTTAAAGAGGACCATAAGGTGCATTTTTGTTTGCTTCTAAAGAGAAAGTAATTTCAATAGGCATTTTGGTTTGTTGTTTACGAGGATCGATTTCGATCACTCCTATCATTGCACTAATAGGACTTTGGTCATTAGTATCCATAGGAACTTTTTCATCATCATCCATAGGATTTTGTTCATTATTGTTCATGTTATCATCATTCGTGTCAATGCTCATTACATTGGGCTTAAAGTTTCACTAGCCTTAACAAATAAAATATTGTGGTTAGGCATGGGATTGTTAAATATTTGAAAGTTTTAGTAAGGAGGAGCTACATATTTATTACCTTTGTCATTCACACCTCAAATTTCGATATGATTAGAATCAATGAGGTTTTGTACAAGGTGTTTAAGACACTTGCAACATGTTCTGTATCATGTCCTTTTTGTTGGTGATAAGCACAATAAGCATTGTGTCTAAAGCTCAAAGGTAATGAATTGCTAGGCTCAAGAGGTTGAACGAGAGGTAAAGTAGCTTGCATATTTTTGTTTAATAGCTGAGTCATGATGTTTTGAAATGTGTTGGGTAATGGATTAAATTGTCTTTGTGGATCCCCAAAGATATAAGGATTACTCTTCTTTATAGCAGCTACTTGGATGTCAACTTGTAGGGTAGGTTTTTGAAGGAAACTTTTATTTTGTCTTCTGAAAGGATGGTAGGTGTTTTGGTTTGAAGATTTGAAATTTTCAAGATGGGCAGATGTGGTTTCTAGTTCACAACTACCTACAAAATTTTGATAATCTCGAAGGGTAGTGCATAAGTGCATGAAGGAAGGGAATTTCATTATGGTAAGCTTGTCTTGTATCTTTCTTTGTAAATTTTCTATGAACATCTTTTGAAGGTGAGAATCGGGAATCTTCACACTAATTTGGGAATAAAGTGATTGTTAATGTGAAATAACGTCAGTGACTTTTTAACCCTCATTTTCTTTACATCTCATCAAATCAACTAATGTCATTTCAGGAACCATATGCACTTGGAAACGGTTAATAAAGGCTTCAACAAGTTCATTAAATGAATGAAATGAGTTATTTGATAATGTAGAAAACTAGTCCAAGGTAACGTCTTTCAAGGATCAGGGAAAAAGCTTAGCTAAAATTTTTTCCTCAAGGATAAAGTCACTACACAAAGTAGTATTTAGGCATTAACATGATTAGCAAGATCTCCCTTTCCTCCAAATTTCTCAAATCAAGGGATCTCTATACCTTGTGGAACTAGAGTTCTCAATATCTCCAAAGATAGTGGGTTGCTTTTGTCATAGTATGAAGGTGGAGGGTGATCCCACAATACTGGTTTACATTTTTTGGCCAAACTAGACACTGAAATAATTTTTCCTAACTAAATCTTCACTTTAGGGCACCTATAGCAGCTAAACCATGAGGAATTTTAAGATGATGCAAACTAGTGATTTGTGACATTTTATCTGTAGATTCTAAATATATTTTTCAAAATTTTTGGAATTAGATTGCACTTTTTTCCACCTCCTTAAAACTAGTTTTCTTAGTAAATAGTATTTTTAAGGAGTGACACTGAGAATGCATAACTTTTTTCCATGAAGGATAAAATTCTATTTTTTTTCAAATTTAGATTTGTAACTATGATATCTAGTGCTTCAATTGGTTTGATAGTGTTGGATATTTTTTCCTTAATCAGTTTCAAAATCAAACCAATTACAATTCGGATATGAGGACCATATAACACAAAATTTTTTTGTGATGTATCAAAATTCTTTTGTTTTGTTGGATCAAGGACTTCAATATCTAACACTCATATTTTTCACACTTTTTTTGATAATCTATATATTTTTCCACATGAAGAATAGAGCTTGATTTTAGTGAAAAAACATATGTTTAATAAAAACTAAAGAAATACATAATAGAAACCAAACATATTAAAAATATATTTGGATAAATTACTATGGACTACCATCATCCAGGGTCTTAAGTCTCTCCATTTTCATCCTCAATGCAGACTTCGAGTGCAAAATTATGGACTTTTGGTGCCAGGCGAGGGTGGGAAAAGGGGTTCCAAGAACATAGGGGTTGAGCAAACCCCTAGGGGTTTTCTCAAACCAGGGTTCATTCAGCTCCCTCAAAAAAAATTCTTTTTGTTTTTTGGTGGGAATGGTGGGACCTTGCATTTAATTGGTTCCTTGAACCAAGGTTCATTCAAACCCTCTTTTGGTTTGCTTGAACCAATGGGTTCATTCAAACCCAAAAACCAATTTTTTTTGCATGGGGTCTTTTTTTGAAACTTTTCCTTCCTCACTCAAATTGTAAACCACTTTTGTGGGTTTACCCTAGACCATTTTGATTTTGATTTATGGTGAAAATTTGACGTTGAATGGATGAAAGTCTTTGTAAAAGGTAGTTAGTTATAGGGTCATTGTTTGTAGTTTGAGATGGAGGTGAATATGGTGGTGGTGTGTATGTGTTGGAAGGACAAGTGAATCGATTTCCTTTGGGAGGAGATATAAGGTTAGATGCCACATAGGTATAAGGAGCACTAGTGGAAATGTGTGAGGTAGGAAGGACATTGCTAGTTGGTTGCATTTTTGTGGTCACTTGAGGATTTGCATAGGTGGGAATGGAGGTTATGGTTGAAGGGGGAGGAATTTGAGTTCCACCCTAGTTTTGCATATTTTTGAGGTTTGACCACCATTGGTAGTGGAAGGAAGATTTTTTCTAAAGATTTGAGCTATATTACGCACAACTTCTAGTCCTTCATCACTTTCCATCATGCAATGAATACTATCTATGGCAGATATAACATTGTTGGAAATGTTTTCAGTACTCACGCTATCTTGTAAATGAGCTAGGTCTTAATGCATTTTAATTATGTTTTCTTTAGGGATGTGATCAACCATTGCTTGACATTTGGCATAACACTTGTAGGTAAGTTAGCCATAGAAAAAGACGTATCAAAGGTATAGTGCATACCTAGTGAACTAGTACCAACACTAGGAATAATAGAGTTAGATAACCCAGGATTCACAATGAGTGTCTTATCGTGGGATGCCATGAGTCTTGCACTTCATCTCACCATAGTATTAATAGTAGGACACCAAGTAGTACAACTCATGCAAGGGATAAACTAAAGAAAGTGAAACGAATGCAATATCTTATGCTTATACTTTAAATGAAATAAATTGAAATAACAACTCTGCAAACTATAACAAGAAACCGAAAGCAACCAACAGAAGCACGAAAAATAAATTTCAAATCTTGAAAAATACAAAGTCAAAGTCAACAAGGACTAAGACGCTAGTAAGGGCATCTTGAACCTACTAATGAAATTCTAAGGTTCTAGAAACTGGAATAGACAATGAACAACTCAGAGAGGGTTATGAGCAAAAAAACCCACAGAGGGACTAAGATGTCAGGAAAGGAATTTTAGTCCTAGTAAAGTTTTTTTAGAAAAATAGAAAAATATGTATTGTTTACAGTGTTCCCAGGTTGCCTACTCAGGGACCTGATGTGTAGAAACATAAAAGTGTGCAAATGAATGCAAGAAAAGGTAACTAATGACAAGTAATTGAATGCAAAGTTGAATGCAATTTTTTCAAATTTGAATACAATAACAGTGTTCCTAAATCTAATTAGGATGATTGACAATGCACTTTTACAATTTTTAATGAGATAAAATAATACAAGAAAGAAAAAATGTAACCTATATGCACTTTCACTAATGCAAATGCGAGAAACCCTAGATGCAATGCAAGAATGAATGCAACTTAGATCTAGGGCCTTAATGAACTCCAAATTAGAAAATGAATGTCCAAAATGTTAGGTTCACCAAAATGAAAAATAAGGGAATGGGTGCTTTATGGCCTAGGTCATAGAACACCACTATTCTCCAATTATCATTCAAGAATGTCCTAGGATCCCAAATTGGATTGAATTCAACACAAAGGTGAATCAATTCTCAATAAAGGAGACCTAGGAAGGGGGTTCATTAGGCTTCAAGGGGCTCACCACCAAGCAAAAGCTTGGAAAAGACAACTTAACATTCAACTCACAAAACCTAGTAATGCAAGTCAAATGATGAATCCAAATGATAAAATTAAGCAACATCAAGTTAGATGTGTGTACCTGGGAAGTCTACAAATCTGGTAAGTATTATGGGAATGAAAAAATGCTATCAAAATATGCTAGGGAGGACTAAGATGCACTTACTGTCAAAATTAAATCCTGAAAATAACTTGAGGGTGATTAAGATGCCCTAAGTGGCGTCTTAGTCCCAAGGCTTAAAACTCGATGCATAGACTCCAAAAAGGGGCCTCTTTAAGGCACATTTGAAAAGAGGGTCCCAAGACCTTTGGAGGAAAAAGACACCCTTGGTCTCATCTTAGTCCCAGTCCAAAAATCAGGGACACAACCAAAATCATTAAATTATCATTTATCCTTTGATGTTTGTTGAGATTAGCCATAAAAAGATACAATTTATTAGACTTGTGGATGAAAAAGAGGACCAATTAAGACATAAATAAGGATAAATAAAGCAAGGCAGGCCCAAAAAAATGTGAAAATGCAAGGGTATGCATTTTCCTACACTACAATTTTATAAACCAAATCTCATTTTTACCTTCTGCTATTGAAACCCATGAGAGCTCTATGTTTTTTCTCCTCCCCAATCCACACTCACCAAATACATATCCATTTTTTCAAGTTTGGAGGTTGTGAAATATTTTTCAAGATGTCGCCAAGATGCCAAAGAGGTTAAAGAGGTAAGTATCTCTACTTGTTTAGATTCAAATTTTGATTAACTTATAAATTGAACTAGGTTTTCTAATTAAAATTTGTTTTAATTTCTAAGAAATGAATTTCCATGCCCAAATGTTGAAAAACCTCCATCACCTCCTCATGAAGACTCTCATGAATAAGAACCACATAAAAATCCTCCCTTGATTCCCAAACATCCCCCAATAACACAAGAAAATATTCTAGGGAAAATAGAAAGAAAAAATAAAAAAGGAACTTGAGGAATTGATTACAAGGTTAAAAGATACTACTACTATAACAAACCCTCATAGGAGAGACCTTTCCAAATTCTTACAGTCTATCATATCTCTGGTAGGATCAATGAGTTCACAATTTAATTTTTGGACCAATAAGAGGGGAGATTTTTTTTTTTTTTTGCACAAACGAACATTTGTATAAGCAGGTAAAGAGAAATAAAATTAACAAATTTTACTTGTGTGCCCTCTTCACTTACCACAAACCAATCAACATTTATCAATTGAATGTAGGAGATTCCCCA
>VDFB02261275.1:0-27729 GCA_007258455.2 Sequoia sempervirens | reverse complement strand
AAGTTAATGACCCCAAAAAACACTTTACAATGCTAATTCCAAAACTTATTAAACTTTGATTTTACTATGATTTCCAACTGCTAAGACTCCTAAAATTAGAATATTGAACTTGATCACAAAATTCCTACAACAATGGAGGTAGCGAGCTAGTAAGTGCAAGTGACCCATTCCTATGGAGCAATGAGTCAGAACCATCATTGCTAATGTCAATACGGATTTATCTTTTTAGTTAAAGATGCAATGTGTCACTTCTTATGACGAGCTTATCCCTAGGGCCCTCAACATTGAGAGAGCCCTAATAAAAAACAACACAAGCATTGGTAAGAGCATGATTAGGGTACAAACCCTAGGCCTCTGTAGAAACATAAACAATAACTATAGAGGATTAGTGAGGTTGCAATACCAGAAAGATTGAGACAATGTAGGTAATAACAAAATCTTGCAATCTAAAGATTGTAGCCAATAACAAACACACTAGCTTCTTGACATTTGTAAATGTAATCTGATTAAGAATATGATCACTTGAGATGTAATGATCAAAATAGGCTAAAATGGAGTGACAAGATAATAAAGCTCAAACCTTGCCTGAGTAAAAGTGGGAGATTTTACTATGATGAGTTCCTTACTATGCTGGAAGGCCCAACAAGGGTTTTCAAATTCTTTTAGTGAGTGTTAAGACAAGGAAAATGCAATCAGGGAATGACTGTCCAAATGAAGTAGCAGTGGTAATCATAGGTTCAATGTTTCTTCTTAGCCATTAATATTGTATAATGGAGGTAGTGGATTGCATGTTTGAGCATTGTTTTGAGACTCATCAAAGATGGGAGAATAGTGAATAATACCTTGTGGTGTGAAGTAGTGTCAATAAGGTTGAAGGATCTTAAGAACTACAATACCATGAAATAATGAGTCCCATGTAGTAAGTAGGCAGTCTATAGGGCATAGTTTGATTTTATAGAAGGATTCTCATGAAAGGAATCTTCAAGTGATAGTGGTGAGTTGTTTGAGATTGTAGCTGAGGTGCAATACCCAGTCTTAAAGGAAGTTAGCAGAGCAGTAAATGTGCAAGAAAATTGAATCGTACACAACAAACAATTCACAATGTTATCTTCCATAATGCCTTGAGTTTGAAGACAAAAATTTCATTGCATCTTCATGATGAAAGTGGTGAGCTTAATGGTCAATCACTGGCAACCATGATTTTAAAACATGCTATTGTGCTTATGGAGGAAACATTTTCAGCAAGGCAGTGAGTGGTGGTTTGGAACAATGGCGGTATGAAGGACTTGCTTTATATGCATACTATGCAGTCTAGCTTAAGACAACGTTCTTAGAAGAGATTGAAGGTGGATTATGGAACTCAAGGGTTACCATGAAAAGGATTAAAGCAAAGACTGAGATCTATTTAAAAGCCACGGTCATGAAGATATTAAAGATGTCACATGCAAAAACCTAGTAGCTGGAGTAATGAATACAGTGCCAAAGAGGATAGTGTGCTGGGGCAGATTTAGGAGATCTCCACATTATCTAATTACAGGGAAATACATCATTTATTTATTTTTTTAATTAAAAGAAATCATTCTAAACCCTATATAGGATACATTGATACTTCAAAAGCCTCTGAAGGAGTTTCAGATTATGCAAATATATGTCAATTAACATTCATAAGGTTTAGAAAATCTTGATCACTCTCTAGAATAGCCCATTAAACATGGGTTGTGCTTGAATGCACTACATAATTGATATAACACAACCACTCTGCATATCAACCAGAGTTATAGGCTCTTTATTGCAGCAAGAGGTAATCACTCTTCGATCATGCTATAATTACATCCTATCTTGTTAAACTTGAGACAACCTGAATGCACCCAATGATGATTGACACCTACATTATACAACCTGAATTAACTACATTATATGAGTGCCTCCATTTCTATCACAACATAGCCACATTAAACTTGGGTCACACATGAATGCATCTGTATGTGTTATAGCACAACGTGCCACATGACCAATAGTTATGGATCACATAATTACAGTCACAAGAATCTGTTCCTCCGTTGTGATCTTATGGTGATTCCACACAACAAAATCTGGACATGAAATTCTCAAAACCTTTAACCTCTAAAAATGAAATCTGATGAGATGTTGCTTTAAAATATGATTTTCAAACCTGGAACTACAAATCTGACTTCAAAACTGAATTCTACAAAAAGACAATGACTACCCTCAACCTGGTGATATCTTCTTGATTTTTTTTTTATTTTTCCCAAGAAAATCGTCCTTAGTTCTCCACAAACTATCTCAAGTAGAGCAAAACACCGTCGCAATAAATCAGGCACGAACTCACTTTTCTTTATGTCACCCACAATTTGATTTTTTTTAATTTTTCATGTTTGTCGAACATTCGACAAAAATAATAGCCGACATTTCGACGAACGCCAGGTTCGTCAAAATTTCGACGAACATCGGGGATAAACTTTCAAAAAAATTGGAAATTACACATCAAATTTTACAAGCACCCGACGAACATCGTATTTTACACATTTCATCGATCTGTTTCGTCGTATTTTGCAGTCAAATCTATTAGTGGGTGGATGAAGATTCATGGCATGGCTGGTTGTAGTATTGGCAATGGTTTCACCATAAAGATTCTTTGTGCTCCCTATGTTGATGTTTGCTTGAGACAAAGTTTCCGCCAGTATTGTGGAAGTAGTACCTCCATGCTTTGATTCTACTTGTTCTGAGAGCTTTTGTTTAGAATGAATTCTCTGATAAATGACCACTGTATGTGATGTTATTTCCATTTGCTGCTTTGCTAACTCTGGAATATCCTATTCTATCTAAGTTTTTTCCTTGAGCGGATAATGTTGGCCATCCGCATACCTAATGTCCTTAGTCTGAATTTGGGATATATCTGATCCTGATGTTGATAACTCAATTTGACTATAGGAGTTGATAATCTACTATTTTTTTGTAACAAAATTTTGTTCTAGATGAAGATCATCTACGTGTCCATCCATAGAAAGCATCTCATGGGTAGATGGAGGATTATGTGCTACATGGATATGATCATCTTGTATAGATAGGAGAGTGTTCATTAGATTGTTGCAGTATCTTGAAGATACAAATTCTTGATCTTGAAATATTTCAGAGTTGCTTTCGACATGCTTTGGATCAAGTTCTTGACATGGGTCAGTTTCAAAGGATGAATTTCTTACAAATGGTTCTTGGATATCTTCATTAGGCATGGGAAGTGGCTTAATATCTTCTTGATCTTTGAGTGGACTTGGATTGGGTGTCGAGTTGAAGATTCCTTCAATATCGGCAATCATGAGGTCAAAGGACATCAATATGTCTTGGAAAGGACCGCTGCTAGACTTTGGTGAAAGACATTGATCATACTTTAGAATAAATTCTTGAGATATGCCCTCTAACTCATTAGGTTCTGTAGAGACATTTTCAACATGATCATTGGTTGATGCCTCATTGGATGAAGTGAAAATATCTTTATTGATGGATAGATCTTGATCATTGTTTTCAACAATTGTGGTGGAGGGATTTCCAATGTGTTCAACCATAGGGTCAAATGATGTTGACATTTCTTGAATTGGATCATTGTTGGGTATTTTTGGTGGATTTTGATCATGATTGACAAGTGACTCTTGACATATGTTCATTTGATCATTGGATGGAGTAGACACAAATTCAAGGTGCTCAATGATGGATTGATCTTGATCCTTCCTCTCATCAGTTGTTGTTTGTTGGGTAGCTTGAGAGGCTTGGGCAGCTTGAGAGGCTTTTTGCACTTGTTGAGCTTGTCTTGCTTGTTGTGTGGGTAGATATTGTCGGATAGCCTTTTGGTAGGCTTGGTGAGCCTTTAGCACAATGTCATATTGTCTTGCTAAGTTTGGTTTTGGTGGTAGTGGTGGTAGATTTGGAATCATGTTGGATGCGATGACAGGTGGTTGAGATATGATTGGAGCAATCATGGTAGTGAGGGGTTGAGATATGATGGGTGTGATAGGGGTGGATGAGTTTGGTGGAAATGATGTCTCCACTATGGTACTCACATCAAAACCCAAAGGAACTTGGCCCCTTGTTTTGCTAATTCAAGCATGTATAACGAAGGGTTGAGTCTCATCATGATGTTGATGATTCGATGATTATCTAGATTTTGGAGCATTTTTGTCATTTCCTCGTGAGACATTCCAAAAGTAGGGTCCTCTCCTTAGTTTTCTTCTTGCAGATTTTGTGATGATGAGAGGGTCAATGGATTGCTTGATTCTACTGGATTCATTTTGTGTTGGTTTGGCTAAGATCGCTTGAAGCGGGTGTTTCTTTGTTGGCTTCCATACTCTTCTTGTATTGAGATCTAGTGAGAACCATAAAACAAGCATCAACCTTGGGAATATGGGAGATGAATCTCTTGATTCTTTGGATCGATTGTTGTTTTATGCCCCCAAAGTGTGAAGTTTTAGGATGTCTTTTTTGGGGATCAAAGGTGATGATATGATGATGAATGATATGAATGTTTTGGATTTTGATAAATCTTGAATGAGACACTAGGCTTTAGGAATTGGATTTGATTGGATTTGGGATTTGGGATTTTGTCCTTGACTTTGATTTTGACTTTGTTTTGATTTTGAACAAAAGGACCCTAAGATGTTTGATAATGATCTAAGGGATGGATTTATTCAAAGAATGACTATTTGAATATGTGTGAGGAGAAGGATGCATCTACCCACACCTATTCAAACAAGATGATAGCTTTTGCTAAGCATATGGAGAAGGATTCATCTACATATGCTAAGCTAGGCAAGGTGATTTGGATAACTTTGACTAAGGTTATGCAAAAGGATGCATTTACACATTCCTAGCCAAAGGTGATTTTGGTAATGTTTTCAAGGATATAGTCTTAATGTTTTGGATGATTTTTTATCTGGCCACAAAGCCTAGTATCAAGGATAATTTCAAGATTTTCCAAAGATGATTTGTGAGATGGATTTGATGTTTTGAAAGATGGATGAAAGAGGCTTGATTTGTTTTGATCCTTAGGTGAACTTAAAAAGATAATTTGTTTTCCTAGACCTAGGTATTGAAGAGCATGCAAATGCTTCCTAAAGACCTTTGTAACCAAGAAATGATTTCATTTGAACATTCATTTTTTGATTTCCAATGATTTTTGCTTTGGGATTTGTGAGTCTCCAATCACACATGAAAATTCATTTTGCTTAGCTTTGCTTAATGGCTTTATTTTACCAAAAACACTTTCTTTGATTAAGTTTTCAAACTAAGATGTCCAATGTCTTAATTTATTCAAACTCCACAAGATATGTTATGTGGAAATTTAATGAACTTAAGGCAAGGGTTTCCTATTGTTTACTTAAGGAGACAAATTGAGATATAATCCATTGTTTAGAAACCTCTAAGAATGTGAATCCCAAGGGAAAGCAATAACATATGGATTGAGTCAATGGCATTTTTCTCCAAAAGGGTTTGAAATTTGAAAGATATTGTTAAGTGTTTGTTTGCAAATGTTTTCAAATACAACACTGTGTTTTCAAGCAATGTAACACCCTAGCTCAATTGGTATGTTTTTCTTAGTGGGCTTGCCTCATGCCCTTCGTAGAAGAGATGATTTTATATGCAACCAAGGATAAAATATAAAGGTATGTTAAGAATGAAGTCTTAACCTCTATATTTCAACCAAGATCTGACATGGCAAGTAACTTCTTGGAATCTAAGTTCCAATGCACCACTTTGATAAACTCATCTAGATGGACCGGTTGACTACTACAAACAAGATTCTTAATGACACAACATCGGGGACATGGCACCTTGCGAGCATCCAGCAAGCCACTAAAGGCTTTAATCAATCATACTAGGGGCTCTTATATGTTTTACGGTAGTACCTCATTCTGAAAGACACTGTATGGCTAAGGCCTACATACCATGAGGACTCAACAGTTTAGTCTTATCCATTTGTATACCGGCCAGAATGAAAAACCGGTTGGAGTCACCTTCGAGCTCTCCTTTTGGATGTGTCTCTTAGGCAGGCCCCTCTAAAGGTAAACAATAGCGAGCAAGCACATCTGTAGTTCGATCGACCTTTGTTTAGAAACAAAGGGAGAACACACACGATATACCTAACTCACACTCGCAAAGTGTTTTGTTCAATTTTTAAAACCCAAATTGAAGTGTGTATGGGCAATTATTTACACAACTTAGTGTCACCAAAAGCATTTTGATTCTCAAGATCGCCGTGAGGCACGAGAGAAGTGCATATGTCTTTTGGTGATATTACTTTGTTCAAATAATTACAAAACAATGAAAGCAAACATTCATTTTATCCTTCAAAGCAATGGTTTGATTTGTTTTAAGCAGCAAAGGAAAGATGAAGATTGCTTGTTCAATTTTAGCCCAAATTGAAATCTAGTAAGTATCTAAGCTTTAATTTTAACCCTTTGCAAATGGAAAAAATCAAAGTGTTCTTTTTAAATCCAAATGAAAATTAGTGTCCTAAAATGAAAAGATAAACAACTTCGTGAAGAAATGTTGATGAAACACTTAAAGCATTTAAAAACACTTTGATTTTTCAAAATATCCTCCTCTTTTCATTTTCCTTTGCTAGCCTTCTCCTTGCTTCCCTTAGTTTTGCCTTTCGTTTTCGCTTGATTCCGATGTTTGACTTTGATATCAACCTTTACCTATAAAAGTAAAAATCACAAAATTAGATTTTCTTGATCATCACAACTATGTTTAAGATCGAGAGTACACCACTATTTTCACAAAGATAACTTTAATTTTTCATAAAAAGTTCTGTAAAATAATGGTTTACAAATGTTTTTTAAAATTAGAAAAGAAAAAGAAAAAGAAATCATACTCTTAGCAATTCCAAGTTGGACATTCCAATCAATATTCAAACATTCAATGTTTTTGAAAAGGAAAAAATAGGTTTTACAGGGACCTGAAACCACAAAGTTAAAACAAACAAGGATAGAGCATAAAAAGTTCGAACAAACAGATAGTTGTCCCAAAAGGGAAACGACAGCAAAAAGAGACAACAGGGTCCAAAAAAAGGACCACCAAAAAGCCAGAAATGACCACAACAGCACTACTCCAAGGTGTTCATCAACTCCTCGGCTTCCTTTTCAGCTTCACTCATATCCTGTAACCCCTGCTTGAGGATTTGAACCAAGTGTGGAGAAGCAGGGACCTTCCTCTTCATATTAGCCTGGGTGTGAGTCGAAATCCCTTCAACATCAAATCTGCTGCAACCTCTATCCGCATCCAAGTCCACAACCAGCGAGCCCTTTTGATTTTTTTTTTTTTTTTCTAACTTTTCCACCATAGCATTGATGATAATAGCGTTGTGCCTAGCAATTTTATGATTATTCTCCAAAGTGGCCCTGATATTTTTGCCAATCTTGGACATATTGCACTCCAACCTAGTCAATCTTTCCTCTAGAAAATAGCTAAGTATTCATTGATTGACTCTAAAATAAAAAAAGTGATTAATTGGTTACACGCGGACTGATATGCATTAATTGATCTTCAGCAGGAAGACTCTCCTTGCAGGCTTGATTTGACAAATTAGAAAGCACATAGAAGCATTAAGCATTATAAAAGGCAATCAAACTAGTACATCACTTTTTATTCAGCTTGATATATTATACAATATCTTGTTTTAGGTGCTGCTAGGCATGTGGTTGCAGTAAATACTATATAGATTAAAGAAATATTTTGCAGCTGTAACGTAGAACTCAAATCACTTTTGAATAACTTCATTAGTTAAGACATATGAGTTGTTTGACAGTATACCTCAAAGAAAAGACATATGTAAGAAAAAATAAATACCCAATAATCCTTGACTAACCTACCACTTTTTCCAGCGTCCTTTCTGCCCATCAATTATAATTCAATTGAGACTTTTAAGGGATTTTTCATCCAATAACATGCAGGGGAGATGAATGGCGTGAGTTGACATAGCAAAAGGAAATCATAAGAACATTTCAAAATCAATTATAATTTAATCAAAGCTTTCAAGGGATTTGACATCCTATAACATTCGAGAGAGGTGAATGGCACGAGTTGACACAGCAAAATTCAAGAGATTCAAATGTTCATTTTTGTAAGAATGTGTGTTTGTTCAGTGCTGTACGCGGAGTGCTAGAATAATAAGTTTCTCTTCATGCTCGCAAGAGAAATAATGCAGCATTTTATGTATATACAGAGACTTTTCCAGTGGGCACCACATCGCCTGATCTAGAAGGGCCCACACATACCGATGCCAACTTGGACAATGTCATTTCCTGGCTCTCATATGTCAATGGGTATGAAACGTATACCAATTTCACTGCTGTCCAATAGTCAAAATCATACTTAGTCAAGTTCGCACAGATGATGAGAAAAGAATATCCATTAGGGTAGATATAGTGGTCTTTACCAAAGTAACAAAGAAAGCACTCAAACTGTCATGCAGACTACCTCACAGAGACGTGATTTCATTTTAGCAGTAGACTTAAAGCTTTGACACTTTACTTGACTATGCTGGATGCAATAGGGTATCCACTGTACATTAAACATATTCAAAAAAAAGATCGAGTGACACACGTAGTTGGAAGATGAATCGAGCCCAAGGCACTCAATAGCTTTTCAGACAAATGACAGTGGTAGGTGTAAATCTAAACTAAGAAACCTTTAATTCTAGGTGTAAAAAAAAAGACAGCGACCATAAGCTAACTCAATTGGCACGTGTAAAGCAATGTTCTAAAACCTTGGTGCAGCATCCTTCCTGTGAATTTAGTAGAAGAGGACAGACATCCATCAGAACACAAAGTATATAGAGTTTTTTGTCAAATCTTAATAGTTGGAAACATGAGGACAACAGATATGTATGCAAGATGGGGGAAGCACAGATAAGGCCCATGAACTCTTTGATAGAATTAAAGAACTACAGTCTTAGCAAATCTCATGCATGTAAAATATGGAAGCATAAACAAGTCACATGAAGAGTTTGACAGAATCTCTAAAGTGTAAGGCCGAACTCCCCAACCATTTCAGCATCCAGGATTCAGAAAGCTTTAGAGCTACACTAGATGGATAATCTGTAGTGGTAACTGGATAGCACATGCTTACCAAAGAAAGTAGACTATTCTTGCACAAGTTTCCTCTTTAAATGGTGTAGGGCCTGATTTCTAATGATAGGATTTTCTGTTTCAAAATGTAGTCAAAATGCAAAAGCGTAGACAAGGCATGCTTAGAAAAGAAGCGAACATTCAAAGCACAAATCTAAAGTATAGACAGAGCATGTTAGGAAGGTTGCAAACTTTCAAAGCATCGATCATTCAATACTCAGTCTACTTCTTTGCTAGGTATAAGTTTTGTACTTTTGATTGAGCTTATGAAAAAAAATGACATATAGATAACATTAATCTGCACTTAACATAGAGATGATTTAATGTTGTTTTATCTATTATCTATATAGCATAACACAAATCAATAGATTAAAACTATTCAAATGAAGTCAGATCAATGCATTCGATAATACAATCATCTATTATTGCGTTAAAAACATAAAGCCATATAACAAAAAAAAACTCATTAAACACTTGATTCATTCATTATATAGGCCATTCAACGCCTTCTCTCATGGCTGTGATAAATAAGAGCCCTCCTTCTAGTGCCAAATGTGGTGCATACTTTTGAAATCTACAAAACTAAACTTCATACAAGGTTAGTAACTCACAAATTCCTTAAGAATGACCCTATGAAATACCTTGCAAATGCTTCAAAATGCAACAAAGGGTAAAAGAAAACTAAAAGCATCATGAAAACACTTAACAAGTTACCTATTCCATAGTGGATTGGTGTCACATGTGCTAGTGACCCTTTCCCAACCCTTGCTAATAAGCCAAAATGATGAAATGCAAATGGAGATGATGAGCAAGATGAGTTCTCAAATCAAGAGAGTAACCTTGCATAAAAGTTGTGGATGGATGAATGAGGATTAAGGCCTTCTTTTATAGATTTTCTTGATGAGAGATTGGCCAAATGGGTGAATGTGGGACTAAAGATCCACCAGTGAGAAGAGGACACTTGTCAAGTTGTGATAGGTCAATGGATGTGCAAGATTTGGGAAGTGTGCCCATGAGAGGGAGAATTCAAATTCAAATTTGGAAATAAATTTTGAGAGGGGGACAAGAAAATGAGCAATAAATGCAATGTTGGAGGGACAAATCAACTTGTCACATTTTTCAAACTTGAGGGCCATGTTGAGTGAAAATGAGGGTTTTAATAAATCAATAAATTGATTTATTTGTGCAAGTGGCTAAATCTAGAGAATGCAAGTGTGTGGGTTAGGTTAGGCTAATTAGGATTAGGTTAGCTTAATGATGATTAGGTGAGTTTGAATTTTAGGACTTGGATATTTGATTTATTTAAATCATAAAATGATGTAATATGATTTGGGATTTGATTAAATGGCCATTTGATTTATTAAAAGGTTGATGATAATGTTTTTTTGATTTTAAATAAATGACCTTAAGAGATGAGATTACCTAATGAATGGATGGAAGTGATCCTGATTAATTGATGAATGGACCTAATGTGAAATCTAGTTTAGTTAATGAATGAACCTAATTGAATGCACAATGTTAATTTTGCATGTCTACAATGATAACATTGTTGAGGATACCTAACAATGCAAGGATTGATTGATCAGGATTGATGACAATAACATTGTTGAGGATGCACAACAATGCAAGGATTGATTGATCAAGACTGATGATCACAACATTGATGAGGATACACAACAATGCAAGGATAGTGTTAAACAACACAAGGATTGGGAAGGATCTCCCAAGATGATGATGGATTGATTGGATTTGATCGATCAAGATTTTGAAGCTTGGTTTGAAACAAAAGATGTTTTGGATTATTTGATGTGACGTTTGAAGTGTGACTGATATTGATTATTTGGAGTGATGTTCGATGTTCGATGAAGCTTGATAAAGAAAATCTTCTTGTCAAAATATTCCATGGGTTAGTGATTTGAAATTTTGCTCACAAGTGGTTTGACTAGTTTGATTTCACATTTTCTAATGTTTGGATTGCCACATAAGTTGGAGGATATATATCAATATTTTTTCTTGAAGCAAGATGTAAATATCAGCCCCAAATGTCTAGCAATGTATGGAATGTTATGGATGGATCCTTGGATACGTGTATGGATGGATGGGTATAGTAAGCATGCAAAGGATGCCAAGCATTATCTTGCGATAAGATAAGGTGTTCAAAATGCTCATTTGGATAATGTTTCATGGCTCAGATAATGCTGCATAGGATAGGATAAATGAAAATGGCCCATGTCAAGATGTTTACCATAGGAAAGTGTAAAGTGTGCCCCAAACTTTTTCAAGATCAAGATGACTTGGATGATGGATGCAGATGGATGAAAATGGATTGGACAAATGGTTCATGGATGAATGGATTTATTATGGATGAGATGGATGGAATGTTGGATTTATTATGGATGGGATGAGACACATTCACCTGAACTGGTGTATGTAGATGCTCAATTCTACACATGATGCATGTTTGCCATGTTTTCATCGTGGTCTTTCCCAAAGAGCCACCATACCGGTTTTCACTAGAGGACGATTTTTATTTTTACTATTTTCTATCCTTTTTTTGATTTTTTTTTATTTTCATATTTTTTTATTTTTTTTATTTTTCTAAAAGATTTTAAGCTCATGCTGGATCACAAGGTGTTGCTGATGTAGATGCCCCTATCATAATGTGTCATTGATCTCCTACTCGAAGAAGCTGCTTTGCTAAGAAACATGCACTTGAATGCAACTTTTGAGATTCCTTATCTGCTTTGTTGGTGCTGGAGTTGACTTTGTCTTTGTGCACACATCACAATAGAGTGCCTTCTAAATCCTTATGATGAAGGGTCATTGCCAAAAAATGGTCAATGTGAGAATTAGATATCATGCGTGGAGGCATGGATGGAGTGTATTTATGGATAAGAGATGGATTGGTTGACAGTTTGGAACCTTTGACTTTTCTGAACTTGGGAAGATGAGCAATGATGGGTGGATACAAAAGTGTGCATGGAATTAGGACCAACTGTTTGATACACTTTGTACGTCGCTTGAAAAGCTTTTTTTTTCTTTTTTTGACATCTTTGATGGATATATTTCCCTTTTTGATTTTTCCCCATACTTTCCTTGACTGATGGAGTTTGATATGGATAATTTTTCTTTGGTATCCACTTATATTTGATTTGTCCATTGTGCTTCTCAAATTATTTTTCTTTGATTATATTCTTCTTGCTTTGATTCAAATCTTTCTTTTGATGTTGGTCCCAATTTGTGGATGGGGTGATCGGTGGATGAAGATTTATGACATGGTTGGTTGTAGTATTGGCATCAATTTCATCATAAGGATTCTTCGTGCTCCCTATGTTGATGTTTTCTTGACACATATTTTCCCCCAGTATCATGGAATTATTACCTTCATGCTTTGATTCTTCCTATCTTGAGATGTCTTGCTCAGTAAGCACTCTCTGATAAATGACCATTCTAGATGATGTTGTTTCAATTTGCTGCTCTGCTAACTCTAGATTATATTGTTTTCTCTGACTTGTTTCCTTGAGCAGATAATCTTGGATTTCCACATACGTAATGTCCTTAGTATGAATTTTGGATATATTTGATCCTGATGTTGGCAACTTAGTCTAATTGTAGGAATCAATAACCTACTCTTTCTATGTAATAATGTTAGGAGTAAAGAAATCTTGTTCTAAATGAAGATCATCTATGTGTCCATCCACGAAAAGCATCTCATGGGTAGATGGAGGAGTATGTGTAGCTTGCAATGCCACGTTCTATTGACTTGATGTGGTGGAAGTTGATGGTGGTGGGGGTGGTGGTGGATTCAAAATGGCATTTGTGGTAGTGGTGAATGGTGATGTCGTGTTAATGATTTGAGTGGTAGATGGTATTGTGGTGGTTTTAGTGATAAGTGGTGCTATTGATGTGATTGGTATTTGAGAGACCATGCTTTGCGATGTTATGGTGGTGTTTGATGATGTTGCAATTTCTTGTACATTTTTTGTTTGTTGTTGCGATGTCGACAACAAATTTTGAGTGTTTGGCATAATACTTTGATTGATATTTGGGATGTTGGTTTGGTTGATAGTTGGTAGTGGGGGAACCCTAAGCCAAGGAGTGGTGTGGATGATGCTGGAAAAAGTGAAAGTGGTGGAAATGTAAGGGGTGTGAGTCCTTGCAAAAATGTTGTGATGTTGAAAATTCCCCCTGGTCTGAACATATCTCCCTCCCCTTGCAAATTTGTGAGGAGAGAAGTTTGGGGTGTTGCGTAAAAAAATGATGATGATGGATCATGGTGGAAAGTGAGAGGAACATTCTTATGTAATGGGTTTTTGGGTATGTTTTGTTCCAAGGTGGTGTTTACATCCAAGTTTTTATTATTAACAAGGTGGTGTGTTTGAATAGCATTGAGAAATGCATTTCCCTCATTAACATTAGGTTGGGTTGGAGCAAAAGATGTCGTGATTTGCAAAATTTTTTGAGTGATATTGTAGGATGGGGGTGTGGATGAAATGGGAATGGTGGATGAGATTGGAGGAAATGATGTCTCCACTATGGTACTCACGTCAAAATTTGAAGGTAACTTGGCCCCTTGTTTTGCTAGCTCAAGCATGAATAATGAAGGGTTAAGTCTCATCATGATGTTGATGATTTTATGGTGTACTAGTGTACTTCTTTCCACTAGGGCATCTAAAAAATTAGAAATTTTTTAAAATTTGATCGCGGTAAGATTATTTTTTGAACCAACGCAAAAAGTACATTGCTTCAAAGAGGGGGAAAATGTAGAAACACAAAATATGCATACATGTCAATCCAATGGTTTAATCCAATCACCTTCATTTAATCAAATCTAACATTTCATCCTTCAAATTAAATAAATCCACTGCATCATTACATGATTTAAATAAATCAATTAAATCCTAACATTTCATTAATTAACCTTCATCTTGCATCATCCTTTAATTAAATAAACTAAACTTTATTTAATTAAAATCTCAAAAGTCATTTTCCATCCCTTTTGATTTAAATAAATCAAAGTATTTACATCAAATAAGTCAAAATCATCTAAGCACCGTTAAGCTAATATAATCCTAATTAGCCTAACCTAACTACCCATCACATCCTCTAGATTTTTCCACTTGCACAAATAAATCAATTTATTGATTTATTAAATCCTCATTTTCCATCGACATGGCATCTTTGGGGAATATTCCCTCAAGTTTGAATTAAAAAAAAGTGGACATGTACATCCAACAAGTCATTTATGAGCTCTTACATGGCTCTTACATGTCCCTTGCACAAGTCAAACTCAACATTTATTTCACAAATTTGAATTTGAAACTCCCTCTCTTGGGCACATTTCCCAAATCTTGCACATCCCTCAACCTATGGCAAGTTGACAAGTGACCTCTTTTCATTGGTCTATTTTTAGTCCCACATTCATCCATTTGGGCATTCTCTCATCAAAATAATCTATGAATGAAAAGCTTCATCTTTTATCAAATCCTCCACAATCTCCACAACTTGATCCACAAAGCTTATTAAAAGTCACTCTCTTCAGGAGAACTAATTTTTCCCACCATCACTCCATCATCATCAAGGCATTTCATCATCTAGCTTATCTATCAAGGATTGGGAAAGGGATATTTTAAACAATAGCACCAATCCACTATGAAATAAAGTTTTGATTATGTTTTTATATGCTTGCATTTCATTATCTTTGTTTTATTTAGTTTGCATATTTTATCATAGTCAAGTATTTCATAGGGATGTTGAATCTAAATGTGTTTCAAATGACTAGCATAAGGATATTATGTCAAGGTTTAACCATTTGCAGATTTGGCATCCACACCAAAATCGACATGATAGTAGACATGACAACGGACATGAGATGTTATCACTAATGGACGGATTTTCAGGATACAATCAAATCATGATAGCAAAAGAAGATCAACATAATACAACCTTCACTTGTCCATGGGGTACATATTGTTGGAACATGATGCCATTCAGCTTAAAAAATGTAGGAGAAACATATCAAAGGGCCATGACATTGATATTCCATGACATGATCCATAAGACGGTTGAAGACTATGTCAATGACATCCTAGCTAAATCCAGAAAAAGAAAAGATCACATAGCAACCCTAAGTGACATCTTTGACAGACTGGAGGAGCACAAGGTCAAACTAAACCCAAAGAAGTGTGTCTTTGGCGTACAATCGGGAAAGCTCCTAGGATATATAGTGTCAATGAGGGGTATCGACGTAGATCCAGCAAAAGTAAAAGCAATCCTCGAGATGGAGGCACCAAAGACATTAAAAAAATTAAGAGGTCTCCAAGGTAGACTCCAATCCATTCGTAGATTCATAGCATAGTTGGCTGACAAACATAACCCATACTCTCACCTACTCCACAAGGGAGTAGCGTAAAAATGGGATACCAAGTGTTAAGAGGCATTCAACAAAATCAAGGAGTACCTACTGACACCACTAGTCTTAATGCCACCAATCCCAAGAAAACCATTGATTCTATATGTGTCAACAATAGCAGCAGCCCTTGGAGCTCTTTTAGCGTAGCATGACAAAAATGGAACAAAAAGGGCTATATATTACATTAGCAGGACAATGGTTGGACAAGAGTTAAACTATTCATTCATCGAGAAAGCATTCATAGCAGTAGTGTTTGCATCACAAAAATTCAGACATTACAAGTTGGCACACAAAATAAAGTTCATCGCCAAAATTGATCCTCTCAAGTATCTACTATCAAGGGAAATGCTCACAAGAAGAATGGAAAAATGGGTGATGATACTATCAGAATAAGACATTAATATGTGGAGAGGAAAGCAATCAAGGGCCAAGTCATCACAAACCAACTGGCAGAAGCATCTATCTATTATGAGAATTCTCTTGTCTCAGAGTTTCCAGATGAATCTATTTTTAACCTCAACATAGCTAACCACTGGAAACTATACTTCGATGGCTCATACACACAGCATGGATCAAGAGTTGGTGTCTTCTTCATCACCCCACAAGGAGATTGCATACAAAGGTCCTACAAACTAGCATTTCCCTGCACCAATAACATTGCGAAATATGAGGCTTTGACCATAGGTCTCAGAATAGCAGTGGAGTGGAACATCATAGCTCTCAAAGTGTACAAAGATTCCTAATTGATCATAAACCAAGTGAACAATGAATACTAGACCAAGGACGATAAGCTCATTCCATACAAGAAATTGGTGGAGACCCTCAAAGAATCCTTCATCAAAATTACATTTGAGTAGATACCTAGAGCTGACAACAGAGCAACAGACACCATGGCAAAAATTGTGTCCCTACTAGACATCCCCAACAATGTTCCAAAATATGAATTCCTGATAGAGCAGCTTCTCATGCCCACACTTGAGATACCAGAATTAGAATTTGTGTGCGAAATCGTTGGTCCCGGTGATCCTTGGTACCATGACATTTACACATACCTTTTTATAGGAGTCATATCCGCCGACCTACCTTCAAACCTAAAATGAACCTTTGTTAAAAAGGAATCCATATTGTTCATCCTAGGTGATACCCTATATCATAGAAGCATAGAAGGAACCCTACTATGCTACCTAAATGTTGAGGAGGCATTAACCGCTCTGACTGAAGTTCACAGCGGTATCTATGGGCACTCGAGTGGAATGACCATAGCTAAGAAATTACTGAGGATGGGGTATTATTGGACCACAATGGAATGAGAAGCACATGACTATACTAGGTTTCTACAATGTCAGCAGCATAGGGACTTCATCCATGCTCTAGCTCAAGAGCTTCATTGTATTTTCACACCATGGCCCTTTTCATAGTGGGTTCTTGATCTCATTGGAAAAATCATGCCCACTTCATCTAATGGCCAAAAATTCATCATAACCATGATGGAGTACTTTACTAAGTGGGTCGAAGCCATATCCATGATGTACATAACTAGGAAGCAGATTTCAAAGTTCATTCTGAACTATCTCATATGTCCCTATGGTGTTCCAGAAGCCATTATCTCATATAATGGGACACCATTCAAGAATCAAGATGTCCATGAATTGTGCGAGAAATTAAAAATCAAACATCGATTCTCTACCCCCTACTATCCCCAAGGCAATGGCCAAGCAGAAGCTACAAATAAAACCATTCTAAAAATCCTTACGAAAATAGTCAATGACGCAAGTTGTGACTGGAATTTACAGCTTAATCCCACCCTCTGGGCCTATCGAACCAATATCCTCACACCCACTAGTTCCACCCCCTTCTCCTTGGTCTACAAATCAGAAGCGGTACTCCCCATAGAGATCAAGCTCCCATCCCTCAGGATATCACTGCAAAACCTCATCACCAATGAAAAGAATTAGGTATCAAGACTAAATGAGATAGAGCTACTAGATGAGAGATGTATAGATGCTTTGAATCATTTGCAAGTCTATCAGAATAGACTCAAAAGGAGCTACAATAAGAAATCAGAAGCAGGACGTTCCAAGTCAGAGAACTAGTCTTAAAAGAAAATCAAAAGAATGTCCTGAACCCAAGCAGCAAAGGAAAGTTTGAACCCAATTGGTTGGGACCATTCGTCATCACAGCAAGTTATAAGTCAGGGGCATATCAGCTATCAACGCCTGAAGGGGAACCTCTTCAGGAGCCCATGAATAGTTCTCATCTCAAAAAATTTTATACCTAAATCTTTCAAGGTATAAAACCAAAAAAATCCAAAAAATTAGAAAATGTCCTAAAAAATGATCACTTCAGTGAAAACCTGGCAAACAGGTGTCTTGGTGACAACAAAAAAATCAAAAAAGAAAAAATAAAAAAAATTAGAAAAAGGATAAAAAAATAGTAAAGAGAAAAAATTGTCCTCTAGTGGAAACCACTTTGGTGGCACTTTGGGCAAGTACCTTGGTGAAAACCTGGAAAATAGGCACCTTGTGTAAATAATCATTTTCCATCGATGAGATCTTTATGGCTTGTTCTGCATCATCTATCCATTTTGCTTCCATCATCCATCACATTTAGGTCTCCATCCATCACTCATCCACTTGTATCCACACCATAGCTTGGTCTTGTTTTCGTATCATGATCCCTCCTAGTACTACTTGGCCCATCCTCAAGGTCAGTTTGTCCTGCCTTTATCAGAGTAGTCTATTGCATCATGTTGGGGGCATGTTCTCATTGGATCAGATTTGTGTATATTCTAATGTTCTCAAATCAAAAAATTCAAAAACATCATAAAATCCAAAAACATCAAAACATCAGAAAATCCAAAAACATCAAAACATTAGAAAATCCAAAAACATCAAAACGCCGAATCCCAAAAATAATAGGCTGGGTCAAAAAGTCACCAAAAATTCAAAAAATATCATCTTGTCAACTACATACCTCCCCGAAAGCTTGAACGAGTGTTGATATTTGACGCATCCCCTAGACACTTAGGTCGCACCTTAGGAAGCCCTGGCTATAAACTACATTTCATCATGTATAATCTTCATCTATAAATCGGGTCAAGTCATCAGTCAAACTACGTGGTCTCTGCATGTATAACATAGGAAAGGCTAATATTTTGATCAGCCCTCGAGGCCCCAAGGATAGGTCCCTAGGTTAGTCTATTGGTAAAAGTATCATAAAATCCCAAAACATTCAAAAAATAAAAAATCAAAACATTTCAAAATCTCAAAAAATACCAAAAACAGCCTCAAAACATCTCAAAAAGACCAAAAATTCCAAATATTTGAAAAAATCCATCCATCTCATCTCGCTTGCACCTACAATAACACCATCCTTAATAAACTGATCATCATCCTCAACCTTTTGTGAAACAGTTAGAAACAGGTCTAGCAGGTGAAAAGTAAAAACTCAAAAACTTCAAGTCTCAGGTTTAAATCAGTACGTAAACAAGTTGGTCAATTTTTGGTGTCAATAGTCCATCATCCAAATAGTCCCATATCAATCATCTGATAACATCATGTCCTAGGATGAATCCTTCCTACAAGGGGCATTATTTATCAGAAGGAGCACTTTGGATAAACGAAATGATGTGCTGCCATCCACTAACATGTCCTAGGATGTATCCTTCCTACAATGGGCATTACCTTTTGGCAATAGTTTTGGTTCTTATCCTTAAAAACACATTCCCTTTTTGGTTAGCAGTATTGAAGATCAACTTGTTTGTGTGCTTTATCTTTTTCGTTTGACTTATCGTATTGCGCTCAATCCAAGGACCTCTCGATGATATCCAAACAAAGGATTTAGAGAGACAGGAATGGGGAAATGATCATTATCCTTTTATCAGTTGTGCTTGTTGGACGTTCTTTTAAAATAACCTGGAAAATACTTGCTTTGTTAGATATGTATAGAGGATGTTTTGGATAGCTTCTTGACTATTGCATTGATTGGTTATACCTTTCTGTGTTTTGGTCCAAGGTGTTTGAAAATTCTAAAGTGCATCCTAGCAATGTTTCTGTATGTCTGGTGTGAACAAGAATACTCCTATATATTTGTCGAGTCAATGTCCATCACACTAAGTACCACGCCATCCTGGTTCTTTATACCTTGATGCATCATGCTTATGCATGTTATCAAACATAAGGTAAGTGACCCTTTTAAAATCCCAATCCTTGATAAGCAAATCGTCCATCTATCATCATCATTTCTCATCATCATCTCTCATAAAGTTGGCTTGTTGGATCCTCTTGTCGTCATCTAATTTCTTCTATTCCACACTAACATCGTGTCATGAATAGTTAATCATCATCACTAGTGCATCCATCCTACATCCACAAACCATCAGTATTCTACATATCATCTCACATGCATAATCATCAGCTTAATATAGATTTGTTAGTCTAAGCATCTCATAAATCATCACATTTGAATAAATCATACATTTGCATAATCGCAGCATATCATCATCATAATATAGATCTGTTAGTCTAAGTATCTCATAAATCATCACATTTGCATAAATCATACATTTGCATAATCATAGCATATCATCATCATAATATAGTTCTGTTAGTCAAAGCATCTCATAAATCATCACATTTGCATAAATCATACATTTGCATAATCCCAACATATCATCATCATAATATAGATCTATTAGTCTAAGCATCTCATAAATCATCCATTGCATAATAACAACATATCACATCATCCATTTCATCCATCTCATACATCATATCATCATTTAAGTTGTTTAAGATAAAATAGATTTGTTATTCTAAGCATCTTAAAACCATCTCATTTTCATCACCATCCATTTTGAACATCTTTATCACAAGATCGACCCTCAAATGAAATCTTTTTGCTTGATCTCTCAAGGGGGAAATGTACTAGTGTACTTTCTATTGGGGCAACCAGTAAGAATAAAAAAAAAATGAATTTTGTTCACGGGAAGTTTATTCTTTGAACCAACGCAACAAGTACATTGCTTCAAAGAGGGGAAAAATGTAGACATGCAAAATTAACATTATGCACTTAGTTCATATTCATCCGCTCATTAAATTAATAAAACTCAGAAAATCCATTCACCAAGTAAATAAGGACTATTTAATTCATTCCTAAGGTTATTCATTTAAATTAAATAAATCAAATTCTTGCATCATCCCTTTAATTAAATAAATCAAACATGCATTTTCCATCCCTTTTGATTTAAATAAATCAAATATTCAAGTCAAATGGGTCAAAATCAACTAATCATCACCTAATCTAATCTAATCCCAATTTACCGAATCTAACCACCCATCACATCCTCTAGCTTTTCCCACTTGCACAAATAAATCAATTTATTGATTTATTAAAATCCTTATTTTCTTTCAACTTTGCATAAAAAATAGAATATTCCCTCAAGTTTGAAAATGATGACAAGTTGACTTGTCCCTTCCAACATTGCAATAACTTCTCCATTTTATGTCCCCCACTCAACATTTATTTCACAAATTCAAATTTGAATCTCCCTCTCTTGGGTACATTGACCAAAACTTGCACATTCCTCAACCTATGACAAGTTAACAAGTGGCATCATCTCATTTGTCCAATCTTTATCCCACATTTCTCTCATATGAGCATTCTTCAAATTTGAAAATCTTTAAATAGAGGGTTGATTCTTTATCAAATCTATCTACACTCTCATGCAAAGTTACTCTCTTAATTTGAGAACTAATTTTTCTCATCATCATTGTCTTGCATCATTTGAGTTTTAGCAAGGATTGGGAAAGGGTCATTGGCACATTTGACACCAATCCAATATCGAATAGGTACTTGTCTTGCTTCTATATGTCTCTTTGATTTTCTTAGTTATTTGTTTGCATCTTTCAAGCATGGCATTGCTATTTCATAGAGGTATTCATAGATTTGCATATGTAAACTAACCCCACTAATGAGTGTTTGAGAAAAGGTACATTTTCAGATTTATATTGCTTCAGTTATAGTTAGGGATAGGTTTATAAATGATAAAATATAGTAATTTGGTTAGGGTTAGAGTTAAAATTGGGATTAGGGTTGGGGTTATCATCACGAATAGGTTTATCATCATGAATAGGTATTAGGGTTAGGTTTTAGGTTAGGGTTAGGGTTATGGTTATGGTTAGGGATAGGTTTATAAATGATACAATATAGTAATACGATTAGGGTTAGAGTTAAAATTGGGATTAGGGTTGTGGTTATTATCACGAATAGGGATTCAGGTTAGGGTTAGGGTCAGGGTTAGGGTTAGGGTTAGGATTAGGGTTAGTCTTAGGGTTAGGGTTAGAGTTTGAGTTAGGGCTATGGCTATGGTTATGGTTAAGGTTAGTGTTAGGGTTAGGGTTATGGTTATGGTTATGGTTATGGTTATGGTTAGGGTTAGGGTTATCATTGTGAATAGGTTTATCATCACTAATAGAATTAGGGTTATGATTAGCATTAGAGTTAGTGTTAGGGTTAGGATTAGGGTTATGTTTAACATCGTAAATAGGATTAGGGTTAGGGTTAGGGTTATGGTTAGGGTAACGGTTACGGTTATCATCACAAATAGGTTTATTATCATGAATATGGATTACGGTTAGGGTTAGGGTTAGGCTTATGCTTATGCTTATGCTTATGGTTAGGGTTAGGGTTAGGGTTATCATCATGAATAAGATTAGGGTCAAGGTTAGTGTTAGGGTCAGGATTAGGGTTAAGGTTAGTGTTAGGCTCAAGATTAGGGTTAGGTTTATCATCATGAATACGATTAAGGTTAGGGATAGGATTAAGCTTAGTCTTAGGGTTATGGTTATGGTTATGGTTATGGTTAGGGTTAGGGTTATCATCACAAATAGGTTTATCATCGTGAATAAGGATTAGGGTTATGGTTATTGTTATTGTTAGGGTTACGGTTAGGGTTAGTATTAAGGTTGGGGTTATCATCACGAATAGGGATAAGGGTTAGGGATAGGGTTATTATTAGCATTGAGGTTATGGTTATGGTTAGGGATAGGTTTATAAATGATAAAGTATACTAATTTTGTTAGCGTTAGAGTTAAAATTGGGATTAGGGTTGGGGTTATCATAACGAATAGGTTTATCATCATGAACATGGATTAGGGTTAGGTTTAGGGTTAGGATTAGGCTTAGGGTTAGTGTTAGGGTGAGGGTTAGGGTTACAGTTACGGTTACTGTAGAAACATGTAATTAGAATTGTGCACTTAAATAGAATCATATTCATAAATCAAATTCACACTCATCCATTCATCAGGGAAATCGGGTTCATTTAATTCAATCTCCTAAGGTCATTCACTTAAATTGAATAAATTAACTTTATTTAATTTAAGCATATCATTCCCTCTTTGATTAAATAAATCAAACCTTTATTTAATTAAATCTCAAATCATCATTCATCTCTCTTTGATTTAGCTTAAATCCCTAAATCTAAGTCAAATGGGTCAAAGGAATCTAAATTCATCTTTACCAATCTAATCCATGATTAAATTGTAAACCTAACCACTTGTATTCTCTAGATTTTACCACTTGCACATAAAAATGCAGTTAATTGATTTATCAAAATATTTATTTACTTTCAACTCGGAATAAAGGGAGAATATTCTCCAAATTTAAATCTCCGCCAAATTTGACATGTACATCCAACAAAGCATTTATGAGCTCTTACATGGCTCTTACATGTCTCTTGCACAAGTCAAACTCAACATTTAACTCTCAAATTCAAATTTGAATCTTCCCCTCTTTGGCACATTGACCAAAATGTGGTCATTCCTCAACCTATCACAAGTTGACAAGTGGCTTAATCTCATTGGTCAAATATTTATCCCACAATGCTCTATTTTCAGGACTCTTAGCATTTGACATTTTATAAATAGAAGGTTTAATTCTTCAAAAAATCCTCCACAATCTCATGCAAAGTCACTCTCTTCAATTGAGAACTGATTTTGTCTACCTCATATCATCTTCAAATCGGTTTCATATCATCAATATCATGGAGCTTAGCAAAGGATTGGGAAAGGGATTCTTTCCATAGAAGCACCAATCCACTATGAGATAAATTTGGATTCATGTTGTTTATATTCTTATTTAGTTTTTCTTATTGTTTTAAGTTCTCATTTAGCATATCTAACATGATGCAACATTTCATAGGGATATTAGATTTTTTGTGTTTTTCTTGACTTATTCTTGTTAAGGCTTAACATATTGCAGATTTAGTATCGGTCTTAGAAGCATAAGAATTAGTATTTTTTCAATGACAATCTTTTTAATTTCTTGCGTGGGGGTTCTTTCTTGTGAGCTGATGAACATGTATTAACCAAAGACTAGTAAAAGTCTCCATATTTATTGCTACAACCCACGTACAGGATTTCCCACTGGTAAAAGATCTCCATACTTATTATTTCAGGCATGGAGGAAAAGACAAGGTACAACACATGAGAACTGAGGATGCCACGTGACTTTGACACACCTTGTGATTTTTCCAAATTGGAGAAATGAAAGTTGGTTCCTAAAGCATTTTCCATGCCTAGACCTGAGCATCTAAAGCTCCAGACCATTTTTCTTATTGCACTTTTATGAATTCATGTGACTTGATTCATGAATCAATGGCGTGTGGCTTGATTTAGGTGCAACAACTATGTCGAAAGTAACTCTAAAATTATTCAAGATAAAGAATTCGTATCTCCAAGATACTATAATGATCCAATGGACAGTCTCCTATCTATACAAGATGCACATACTCCTCCATCTACCCATAAGATGATTTATGTGGATGGACACATAAATGATCTTCATTCAGAACAAGATTTTTTTACTCTTGACATTATTACACAAAAAGAGTAGGTTATTGATTCCTACAATCAGACTAAGTTGTCAACATCAGGATCAAATATATCCCAAATTCATACTGAGGACATTACATATGCAGATGTCTAGCATTATCCGCTCAAGGAAACAAGTCAAAAAAAATAGTATAATCTAGAGTTAACATGGCAACAAATTGAAACAACATCATCTACAATGGTCATTTATCAGAGAGTGCTTACTGAGCAAGACATCTCAAGATAGGCAGAATCAAAGCATGAAGGTAATAATTCTACGATACTGGGGAAACTATGTCTCAAGAAAACGTCAACATAGGGAGCATGAAGAATCCTTATGATGAAATTGATGCAATACTACAACCAACCATGTCATAAATCTTCATCCACCCATCACCCCATCCACAAATTGGGACCAACATCAAAAGAAAGATTTGAATCAAAGCAAGAAGAATATCATCAAAGAAAAATAATTTGAGAAGCACAATGGACAAATCAAATATAAGTGGATACCAAACAAAAATTATCCATATCAAACTCCACCAGTCAAGGAAACTATGGGGAAAAATAAAAAAGGGAAATATATCCATCAAAGATGTCGACAAAAGAAAAAACAAGCTTTTCAAGTGACGTACAAAGTGTATCAAACAGTTGGTCCTAATTCCATGCACACTTTTGTATCCACCCATCATTGCTCATCTTCCCAAGTTTGGAGAGTCAAAGGTTCCAAATTGTCAACCAATTCATCTCTTATCCATAAATACACTCCATCCATGCCTCCACGCATGATATCTAATTCTCACATTGACCATGTGTTTGAAACAATGCTTCATCATAAGGATTTAGAAGGAACTCTATTGTGATGTGTGCACAAAGACAAAGTCAACTCCAGCACCAACGAAGCAGATAAGGAATCTCAAAAGTTGCATTCAAGTGCACATATCTTAACAAAGTAGCTTCTTCAAGCAGGATATCAATGGCACATTATGACAGGGGCATCTACATCAGCAACACCTTGTGATTCAACATGAACTTGAAATCTTTCAAAAAAAAAAAATCAAAAATATGAAAATCCAAAAAAATAGAAAAAGGATAGAAAATAGTAAAAATAAAAATCATCCTCTAGTGAAAACCACTACGATGGCTCTTTGGGAAAGACCATGATGAAAACATGGCAAACATCTGTCATGTGTAGAATTGAGCATCTACGTGTGCCAGTTCAGGTGAATGTGTCTCATCCCATCCATATTAAATCCAACATTCCATCCATCTCATCCATAATACATCCATTTATCCATGAACCATTTATCCAATCCATTTTCATCCATCTACATCCATCATCCAATTCATCTTGATCTTGAAAATTTTTGGGGCACACTTTACACTTGCTTATGGTAAGCATCTTGACATGGGCCATTTTCATTTATCCTATCCTATGCAACATTATCTGAGCCATGAAACATTATCCAAATGAGCATTCTGAACACCTTATCTTATTGCAAGATAATGCTTGGCATCCTTTGCATGCTTACTATACCCATCCGTCCATACACCTATCCAAGGATCCATCCATAACATTCCATACATTGCTAGACACTGGGGGCTGATATTTACATCTTGCTTCGAGAAAAAATATTGATATATATCCTCCAACTTATGTGGCGATCCGAACATGTTAGAAAACATGAAATCAAACTAGTCAAACCACTTGTGAGCAAAATTCCAAATCAGTAACCCATGGAATATTTTAAAAAGAAGATGTTCTTTATCAAGCTTTATCTTTCATCGAACATCACTACAAATAATCAATATCATTCACACTTCAAACGTCACATGAAATCATCCAAAACATCTTTTGTTTCAAACCAAGCTTCAAAGTCTTGATCGATCAAATCCAATCAATCCATCATCATCTTGGGAGATCCTTCCCAATCCTCATGTTGTTTAACACTATCCTTCCATTGTTGTGTATTCTCAACAATTTTATCATCATCACTCTTGATCAATCAATCCTTGCATTGTTGTGCATTCTCAACAATGTTATCGTTATCATTCTTGATCAATCAATCCTTGTATTGTTATGTATCCTCAACAATGTTATCATCATCATCAATCCACCAATAAGATCAATCAACCTTAGCTTGGTTTTCAACAAAAAAAACCTAAAATAGAGCACTTATATCGTCATACATATCCATATCCAAATTTTCAAAATCATGTGAAAACCTAAAAGCAATTCAAAACATATCAAAATACAAATACACACAAAGAATCAAAAAAAGTCAAAAAGCATTGGAATCCAAACTACATCATCTTTGAGCTTAAAAATATGAAAGGCTCAGCTTTGATCAGCCCCTGAGACATCAAAATCCAAAAACATTCAAAAAACACAAAATCCAAAAACATTAAAAAAAATAAAAAATCAAAACATTTGTAAAATCTTAAAAATACCAAAAACAACTTCAAAACATTCCAAAAATGCCAAAAAATCCAAATATTTGAAAAAATCCATCCATCTCATCTCGCTTTCACCTGAAATAATCAATCATCCATAATAAACTAATTGTCACCTTCATCCTTTAGCAAAACAAATAGAAAACAACCACAACAATTGGCAAAAGAAAACTTCAAACATAAAATCAAAATCAAAACAAACCATTAAATGAAAAATCAAACTCTTGATCATTTTCAAACATGTCAATCAACCTTATATCAATATCCTATCAATCAACTTATCAAACCATCATCATCCTATACAATGCATGTCCTAGGATATATCATTTCGACAATGGGCATCATTTTGAATATCACTTGGATTCTTATCCTATCAAAACAAATCCCTTTGGCTAGAGATATGAAGAACATTGACTTGTTTGTGTACTTGATCTCTTCTTTTGATTTATCTTATTGTGCTCATTCCAAGGACCTCTTGATGATATCCAGACAAAGGATTTAGAGAGATAGGAATGGAGCAATGATCATTATCTTTTGTCTACTGTGCTTGTTGGATGTTCTTGTTAAATAACTTGGTGAATACTTGCTTTGTTAGGTACGTCCTAGCAAGGTTTCCGTATGTCAAGTGTGAACAAGAATAGTCCTATCTATTTGTTGATTCAAAGTCCATCGCACTAGTTATAATGACATCTTCATTCTTTATACCTTGATGCATCGTGCTTATGTGTGTTATCAAACATAAGGTAAGTATCCCTTTTAAAGTCCCATTCCTTGATAAGAAAATCATCATCATCTATCATCATCATCATCTCTAATAAAGTCTCATTAGATCATGGAATTGTTGGATTATCTT